>JAAVUK010000156.1:0-67439 GCA_014899095.1 Fusarium buxicola | reverse complement strand
TCGAGCGAGAATCTAAAGCATCGGCTTCAAGACTGGGCAGCCACCGGAGCTCGCAATGACGATGACGATGAACAAGGATCAGAGTACGAGCTCCTCATGGACCCAAATCTGCCCGAACAGTATGAAACAAGACGAAAGGGCTCAGGAGAATCAGGCGATGAGGCGGCCTTGATTAAAGATGAGGAGGAGGAGGAGGAGGAGGAGGAGGAGGAGAACTCTCCTTACCCAGAAGTCCGGGCTGCGGTGCGGAACTATGATGAAGATCTCCCTTGCAACACCGTAAGAGCGTGGACAATTGGAATGCTGCTCGTCGTCGTGGGCGCTTCGATGAACACCCTCTTCTCACTTCGTCAGCCATCCATCGGCATCGGGCCCCTCATCGCTCAGATTATTGCGTGGCCAATGGGCCATGGGTGGGCAAGATTTGTACCTGATAGGGAGTTTACCACCTTTGGTATAACATGGACTCTGAATCCCGGCCCTTTCAACATCAAAGAACACGCCATCATCGTCGTCATGGCTAGTGTCTCCTTCTCTGTCGCATATGCTACAGATATCATCCTGGCACAGCTGGTCTTTTACAAGCAGAACTTTGGCATTGCGTTCCAGCTTCTGCTGACCATATCGACACAGTCAGTGGGCTATGGCATCGCAGGCATGCTACGCAAGTTTCTAGGTGAGTTGTCATGGTCAACGACAATGGCTCTCAGCTAACCCCCAAAGTGTATCCGGCATCGATGATCTGGCCTGAGAACCTCGTTGGCGTTACGCTGATGAACGCCATGTACGAGAAAAACGACCAGCCGGATCCTACCATTATCGGAGGCACAATGCACAGATACAGATGGTTCACCATTGTGACCGGCTGCGCTTTCGCCTATTACTTTATCCCAGGTTTCCTGGCCCAGTTCTTGAGCATCTTTGCTGTTGCTACATGGATGGCGCCTCAAAACCCAGTCGTGAACCAGTTGTTCGGAGGCCAAACGGGCCTATCGATTCTCCCCATCACCTTTGACTGGACGCAGGTTGCAGGTTATGTAGGCTCCCCGCTCATTCCGCCCTGGTAAGTTTGATGATCAAGCCCCTGGAAGATGATCTCTAAATGGCACTAGGCATGCTATCGCCAATACCCTCATTGGCGTCGGTGCCTTCTTCATCGTAGCCTCATCCTTTCTTCATTATGGTGGAGCTTGGTACGCCGAATACCTGCCAATGAGTGACTCCAGCACTTACGACAACACGGGCGCTCACTACAATACTTCACGAATCCTGACGCCAGAATTCACTCTGAATGAGGAGGCGTACAAGAACTATTCACCTCTGTTTATCAGGTTTGTCGCACCCATGAACTCGGCGTGATCTAAGCTCACATAGTGAAGCACCACGTTTGCAATATCTTACGGGCTGTCTTTCGCTGCCATATCGTCACTTGTTGTGTATACCTATCTGCACAACGGGAAGCAGATCTGGCAACAGTGGAGGAACAGCACTAATGAAAAACCTGATATCCATATGAAACTCATGAGGAAGTATAAAGAAGCTCCCACTTGGTGGTACATGTCGCTCTTCGCTATTGTAAGTCTCCATCTCCTTCCTTCAGCGTCTTCCAGATACGTAATTAATGGGCATCAAGATGCTCGTAATAGGATTCTACACTGTCCTAGGATTCCCTACAAACCTCTCTTGGTGGGCGTTTTTATTGGCCATTGCCATTTCTTTTGGATTCGCCCTCCCAATCGGCATCATTCAAGCCATCACAAATACCCAGATTGGACTGAACGTCTTGACCGAGTTTATTTATGGATATCTTCAACCCGGGCGTCCTCTGGCGCTGATGATGTATGTCCGGCTGTCGTTTGTTTATCACTGAGATTCATGCTAACATGGCCACTCTAGCTTCAAAACTTATGGATATATTACAATGTAGGCGCCTCTGTAACGGCTTTGGAGATATGCTGACCGCCCACAACTAGGGCACAAGCACTTCGCTTCGTCTCGGACTTGAAGTTTGGTCATTACATGAAGATCCCTCCTCGGACAATGTTCCTGGCTCAAGTGGTTGCCACGACATTCTCATGCTTCATCCAGATTGTCGTCCTGAATCTGTCTCTGAACAACATCCCTGATGTCTGTGAACAGCACCAGGTCGACCACTTTACGTGCCCTGGTGGCCGTGTCTTTTTTGCTGGTAAGCTCAACATTGAGACCAATCTTCCTCGGAGCCTTCTAACCAATGTGATAGCCTCCATCATATGGGGTCTCTTGGGCCCTGCCCGCATGTTCTCGCCCGGCCAGGTATACTCTGGCCTCTTCGTCTTCTTCGTCATTGGCGCCATCACCCCGGTCATCATCTACCTATTGGCAAAGCGCTGGCCCAAGTCCCCAGTCCGATACCTCATGGCGCCGCTCATCTTTGGAGGCGCCGGGGCGATTCCTCCGGCGACACCGCTCAACTACCTCTCATGGGGCATTGTGGGCTTCATCTTTCAGTTCTGGATCAAGAAGCGCCACTTTAGGTGGTGGACCAGACTGAACTTCTTGACCTCGTCTGCCCTGGATCTTGGGCTCGCACTCGCGACATTGTTCATCTTCTTTGCATTCACACTGCAGGGTGTAGAGCCGCCAAACTGGTGGGGGAATAGTATTGTGTCTGCGACAATGGATGTTCAGGGGACAGCGGTGCAGGCACATTTGCCCGAGGGCGAGCGTTTTGGCCCCAGGACTTGGTGATGCGACGTGATGGAGAGGGACTTTTGTATAGTATAGTATAGTATAGTATCGTGATCTACCAAGACGCATTAACGCGCCTGCTGAACCACTTGGAGACATGGCATGCACAGTCGACCACTCGGATTCTGTGAGACAAGACAGCGCGTTCCTCACGATGCGTCTCCGACTCTCCGTGAGTGGTTGAGACGTGGCGTATGCCACTCATTATGACAATAAGCCCGCCCACCTTGGCATGACCATGACCACGTCGGCCGCCGCCCGCATACTGCACTCAGACCAGCCTCAGTGAGCTGAGCATTGCTTTTGCCGATCATGGTCCTGGCAAAGTGGCTTGCTCTAGGAAGGGCTCCTCTAGGGAGGACTGATGTGTATGTAGATGCAGAGATCCAAGTACCGGGAAACCAGACCGCCCTCTCTTGCTTGTCATGCATGCAGCCATCGGCCTTCCGAATAAGAAACAAGCACTGCCGGTGTGAGGTTGCAGTCAAGGCAAACGTGCATCTATCTACGTACTCGGTATCTTTGTTGCAATGCAAGCACAACATTTCTATTCTGGCTAGCGCTCGAATCGAATGGTATATAAAGGAAGAGAGCATGGGTGAACATCGCTGAAGAATGTGACCTATCAAGCAAACATCTCAAGGGTTCAGCGCATCATCTCCGATCTTATAGCCATCCCTGCGATATGTATGCAAGCGTGCCAAGCACCGAATGAGTCGTTACGATGCGGCATTAGACGTGTCTCAACTAACAGACTCACCGAGTCTCACTACCTCCCTCGGCAATCCATTCGAAACGGATCAGCCTTTTGAATTACAAATCCTTCGTAGCTGGTTTGTCTGGTGAAATAATTCGTAGCTTGAATGAAAAGAAGAGGAGGTCCATGACCAGTATATTGGCGGTCGATGCTCATTCTCCATGAGTCCAAACCTCCATAACCATGTAGTAATACTCTTCTCAAAAAGAAGACAAAAAAAAACCCCGACAACAAAATCTTCAATCTCAAACATGGTGTCCATTCATGATGTCCAGTAATAGTCAAGTGCTCAGGGGCTCCCAGGGAGAACTTCATGATCGCTGCATTGTGCGCTCCCCCTGTTTTCCGTAATGGTCCGGGATCGAGGCGTGTCAACGTCCGTAGGCGAGACTATGGGCCTCGTTGTTGAGGGATCTAGAAAATCGGTACCCCTGATGTGTGTCGTCCAAGGATGCGTCATGTCTGCTGGCCCTCGACGACTTTCGCACCATGATATCAAACTGTCACGGGCTGGTGAGCGAAAAGAGGCATGTAGTTTGGCGCGACTAATCAAACCCGGACTAGAGCCGGAAGCTCTTGCTTGCATCTCCAGCTCAACAACCGGCCTGAAAGACTCCAAAATGCAGACCAACTGCTGGGCGTGGAGGTTTGATTGAGCCCACTGCTTCAAGATAATCACCGCATCTGATATCAATGATGCAGAGCAGCCGATATCATGCATACCAGCGTAATCATTACTGAGCACAATGAAAGCGGCGTCAAACAACAGATAGCTTATGATTTATGAGCAGATGAAACAGGCACAGCCGAAAGATACTTGCACTCACAGAGTCAAAGGATCGAAGCAGGGGAAATGGCCTGGTTTGGAAGCCACTTTGACAAGTGCAATTGTCTGAAGTGAGTATGAAACGCATCTTTCAGACAACTCTCTTATCCGTGGATGCGATGTAGAGGACACCTGGACTGTTCCCGACTCATCTTTTTTTATTTCTCTAAACCGATGGAGGAAAAAGGGTCGACAAAGAAGTGTGTTCGCGTAAAAGCCAAGCAGTTGAACATGGACCAGGGCCATTGTGTAAGCCAGGTTAGTCGTACCCTGGGAGAGTGTCTCGGCAGAGAAAGCTGGGTGAAGAGTTCGGTGCCAGTAATCGAGGTAGTCCGTCATCTGATATGCTACCTCAGTAGAGATTCCACGTGTCGAGTAGATTTTATTCAGAGTCTGCCCGATAGCTTGGCATGCGTCAATAGCCGCGTCGAGCGCAATGCATTCGATAGGTCGGGGCAGTGGGAAGCCATCAATCTTGGGTTCCGGGCTTAGAATCTTGAGCGAGTCCTCAACACAGTTTCGTTCGGAGATTGTGGGCGGCCGCCCTAGCGAGGCAGCAAGCAGTGTATCGAGTACAAAGAGGCTTCTCCAAACGTTCCGTCTCAAGGCCTTTGATTCCTTGTTACTGAACATGACGTCCGTTTCAAAGCCTCTGTGAACTCCAAGAGCATAGGCGGATCGAACAGCCATACCTAGAGCGACGTGAGCTCAACCTGACATAGGCAGAACATAACATTATACTAACCGCAATAAGCATCGGCAGCATTCCGTTTCGACACAGCGAACATGAAGAACGACATCAATGCGAGAGCTTGGACAGACCATAAGCCACCATTCTCGTCATCGAGCAAACTGCCGTTCTCAAGCCCCAATGAATCACCACCTAATGACTTGGCGGCCGCGAACAACTTTTCTTGCCACTGATCATCTTGCGAACCGAGATGATGAACAACCTCGCTTTCAGACTTGGTCAGGTGAGACGGGCCAAGCACAAGTCCAATCGCTAGAACAAGATAAAGTAGACAAAGTTCCGAGGCCTGTGCTTGGTTTGCCGTATTGTAGACTTTATTCAGGGTCAATTCCATCGACTCGGGTTTCAAAACCTCCAGCAGCCCACGCGTCTGGGGTCGTTAGAGCCGCCACACATGTTCACTGCACGCTGGGGGGGAAAGAGACTTACGTTGACGAAGTATGACCTTATCAGTACCTTGGCTGCGTCCATTTTGGGTAACGACAGTAGAGGCTGGGCCGAAGGGGGGGCAAAGAAGGGTGCTTCCGACATCTTGAAACGGTCCAGGTCGTTGGTAAACTGGGAGTGCCCAGAAATATTCCGAACTATGTTTCTTATGACGGACACGTAGGAATGAGTGGAAGAAGGGCCAACATAGACTAAAAAGCGGTGTCAGAAAACGGTGGCATTTTGAATGAGGAAGTAAGTCACTTACAGACCCGGTTCGTAAGATCTAGTAACATGCATTGTTCGGGGAGTAACTCGACTTCATCAGGTCTGGAGGCGGCGCTTTGGCAATGGCTCAAATCCAACCCACGAGCAGGCGGGTCTTTCTGATAGCATTTGTCGTCTGCCTTGTCCAGATTGATCGTCAGGTCAGCATAACTGGAAGGCTCAGGGGACTGTTCAACACAGTTCTGTCTTGAAGGTGAACCCGGCGCGACCGAATCACCCGAGTCCGAAGCTGTATTCTGCCTGTATTCACAAGGCACATTTCTCTTGCGACAGATATTGCAGGGCTTGACGTCGTTACACTATTACAGGATTGAGTTAGCGTTGAACATGCGAGACAGTAAAGGCCCTGCAGTGCCAGCGGATAGCAGGGTGTAGTTGCTCAACCCATTGTAACAGCCGGCACCGACTAAGGGATAACGCTCATGAATGCCGGAGCGATCAAACCAAGAACGATAACTAGGGCCCAGAGGTCATTGTTTGGGGTTGGCTTTGTTCTCTTACCTTTTGTTTGCGTCTCTTGCAGGTATCACAAGCTCGCTCCGCCCTTAGGCGCTTGTTTTTCTCCACCTTAGGCCGCGCCATGGTAGATATAATGAATGCAGTATGTATGCAGAAGAGCCGGTCGATGGATGAGATGCGTCAAGGACTAAGGAGGCAGTAAAAGCAAAAGATGCAGAAACAAAAAGCTGTTTATGCTTCGGTTAAGGACGAGATGGTAGTCGCTGAGAACGATCCGAGCTGTATGTCAGTTGCTCCTGTCGTTGAGTTTACGCAGGCGAAAAAGGAGCTAATACTCCTTCCTGTTCCCTAGCAAGCCCAAGTCACATTAGTGAGGGCGGGAGTTGAGCGGCAGCTCGCAACTTCAGGTCCAGAGAACCGATCACTGTAGACCTTGTTGGTAAATGATAGGCTCTCACACTGGCAGTTGGTCGAGGTGACGAAGAAGCAAGTGTCAAATAAAGCAGCAGAATAATCGAATTGAGCATTGGAGGGAACCTGAGTGGGGGAACCCGCGTGAGGGAGCACAAACTCTTTCTACCCACCCGCCTGACCAACACAAATCGCAACATCCAACTAGAAGCCGTCCCAGCAGTACGGAAAGGGTTGCGTAGATGCTCTGCAACACGATGAAAGCAGCGGTGCTAGCAAAGGCCGAGCAGATGCCTCGTGGCGTCCAGAAGGCTTGCCATGGCGCTTCGTTGCACCGGCGGAGAGAGTTCAGTGATTGCTTCACGCATCCCTTGCGTTGGACTCATTCCATTGGCTCCAAGCTGGGCCGTACAGTCAGCGCTGCGCCAAGGGGAGCGTGGCAGATCTGAGAACAAATGTCTGGGGTTCATCGAGGTGGGGGGTTTCATCTCCATGTCGCTCGCTCTCCACTCAACAGTTCGATCTCCATAGTGGGACTTGTCCAGCGAGATCTCATCATATCTCGAATGGTGTTGGTCGGCGTTGGTAACTGTCATGTTTTGAGTTGTCAAGCCAGGGCTAAGGAAGGGGAGGGAATTCTTCACCGTCTCTCAAGTAGAAATGAAGCACTTTCAATCAGGACTCCACGTGACATCGATAGGTAGGTAGGTACTGAGCTCGACCGAATTGGCAATTGCAGGTTCTGCTTCACTTCCCCCAACGGCGACTTCATAAGTTAGGTAGGTACCTATGTAGGTATAAAGCACGCACATACTTACTTACTTGCCCTTGTCATTAAACATTCCGCATCCCTGTTTTACGTCCAGCTTTACCTCTCGGTCAATGTCTAAGCGGACTAAGGCTCTGAGCCCGATCCTCAGACTCCCAGAGACGTCATCAATAGGAGCAGCAGGCGACTGTAACTATAGACGTGGGATTTGACTCACTTTCTGCATTTTCTGCATTTTCTACCACCTGTTGGTGGTGGTTGTGGTTGTGGCGACACAGCGTCATTTGGCAAAGAATGCTCCGCGTCGATATTGTCCAACGACCCGGTCGCTGGATTCACCGGAGCCCTGTATCCGAGACATTTAAGGCTACTGCGAGACGCCACTGTCTTTGTTGGCTACACTTTTGACCCTACTTTACCTCGCAATGCAGTTTGCATCTCGGCCCAATCGCAAAAGACCCTTGCCATGTAGGGTGACTCGCGAAGCACGCCCCTTGGAGAGAGACTGGTTCATCGATTACTTACTTTCCACTTTTAATGTAATTAGCTTTTATCAGCGTTGAGTGGTAAAAACCCATGTTTGGAAGCGTACTGGCTCTTCGGATTTTAACTTGGCCTGCTCAACCTCAGTACAACAAACAATGCTATAAACTAACGGAGAAAGTCAGTTTCTTAAATCGTGGGAGTCGGCTATATGACATAAGTTTTGACTAATTGCAAGACACTCGCAGAAGGTACAGTAGGTTTCTTGGAGCTCTAAGTGCTGTCCATTCAAAGGCCCAAGTAGAAGTCTGGTCATCCACCACCTCCTCGCCGTTTAGCTGGCAATAATCTCAATCTAGAAGTTGAGCTCGCAATTTGTTAAGTAATAGAAACAGAGAAGTCTATCGCGTTGCAAAATCGTCAATTTAGTCGGATAGATGTCATTAGGCTGGACAAGATGACTAGACCTGGACGGTTGACTTAAAACACAGCATAACAGGTCTTCCTTACGGGTTTGCCAAATCCCTTTATATTTTCTCTAAAGGTCTTGATCCACAGTCTCATTACCCCTGCCATCGGGGTTATTTGTGGTTATACACATGAGAAGACCTCGCTGCCAATACCCTGTACCAAGCCTTATGTCACATACTCGGTCAAGAATGAGGCATTCGGAACGCAGGGTCGCCTCAAGTATCCACCTAGTACATGGCATTTTTAGAATAGCACTGTTCACAATCGGTTCGGTTACATGACGATTGCTCATGGATGCATTCAAGTCCTCAGCTCACCTGCTAAGTAAACTTGCCCCTCAAAACAAGGAGGAACAATAGTAGATGGTCATCCCAAATCTTTAATGGGATGCCCGGGGCTTCTGTCATCGCCTATTCACCAGCTTTGACACCGGGACTGGGGTGACTACGAGCAGGAGACTGGTCATGAACGCCGCACCAATGAAGGGCATTCTCTTGATTAAAAGCCATATTCGGTCACTCCAATTGAGGCGCTGCTGGGCAATGACTTGAACCAACAACAGCCCAATGCCACCCAAGAGTGGTAGAGAAAACATACCAAGAAGGCGTCCGAGCGCAATTACTAGCCATTGTCTATAACGAAAACGATATATTACAGGGAATCTTATAACCTCACAACACAAGCCGTCCAGGCTCCTCCTCCAGAATCACTTTGCAGCGCTCAAGGAAGGTCTGTGCCCTCTCCTCCTCAGCCTTGGGAACCACAAGTGTAAACAGGTTGGCGCGGCTGGACATGCCGGGGACGGTGCGGATACCAACAGGCTTAGGAGCAGACTTCTTGCTGGGGGCGGCAAGAATGTCGATGATGTCGGACTGCTTGCGAGCGGTGGGTCGGGGAGCGAGCAGTGACGCGGGAGGGATAGCGGAGATCTGGGGGAGGTAGATGCCGCGGGAGCCCTTGGCGGCCTTGACCTTATCGAGGCCGAGGACCTGGTCGAAGAGCTCGTCGGTGGTCGGCGCACGCTTGGAGGCAGGGAGGTCGTCGTTTGCGACCTCAGCGGCGCGGCCGACGAAGGTGGAGATGGGCAGGAAGACCCCGAGGGCATCCTGGATTCTGTTCTGGACCTCGATGACCTTTGCCAGAGAAACGGGGATGGACACCTCGAGGTTCTCGATCACGGGGGCCTTGGGAGCTGGGGCAGCCTCCTTGGGGGCTTCCTTGGGAGCCTTCTTCTCGGCGACCTTGATGTTGCTCAGGTCGAGGTGAGCCAGGGCGTTGAAGTTGGACTCATTGGCGGCGGGCGTCTCGGGGTTGATGGTACCAAGGTAGGCAAGCACGTCACCCTTGAGCAATCGGCCATGAGGACCGGTGCCCTTGATCTTCCTGACGTCCTCCTCGCCGATGCCCTTCTGCTTGAGAAGGTGTCCGACCGACGGCAGCAGAGGGTACTTGTGCTCATAGGTGCCATTACCCGTAGGCTTGGGCGCGCCCTTCTTCTCGGCAGGGTTCGAATCGGAGGGGGCAGTGCTCTCCTTGGGAGCTTCCTTGGCTTGTTGTTTGGGCTGCTCGTCGGCGGGGATCTCGAGTGAGCTGATGTCGTCGTCAGCCTCGGCGATGACAGCGATTCGCGAGCCGACCGGTACGGCCTTGCTACCATCCGAGGTCATGATATTGACCATGATACCGTCTTCCTGGGCCTCAACGTCCATGCTGGCCTTGTCGGTCTCGATCTCGAGCAGCACATCGCCGGCGCTGAAGGACTCCCCATCCTTGACCTTCCAGGTAGCGATGTTACCCTCGGTCATGGTGGGCGAAAGGGCCGGCATGGTGAAGTTCTGAGCGGCGAGACATCGCGTCGAGGTGGTGAAGCCTGCATATCGACGAGTGTTAGTCGGTGCGCGACAAAAGGGTCCGAGGGGAGAATCAGCAGACGTACTACGAGCGATAGCGGACCGATTAGCGACGACACGGGCAGATGCCCTGCATGCTGCCGCAAGAGACGCCATTGCACAGCTCGATTGAGAGTCAAGATGGCGAGGAAATGCGAGCGAAGGAGGGAATTTAGGGTACGTAAGAGCGACCTCGGGGGTGTTGGAGGGATGGATTTCTTAAGCTGAAGCTGTTGGGATGGCGGCGCTCAAGTGGGTACGCACGGGCAGGACGGTTTTTTTTTGGCGGGAAGCCCAGGGACGCAGAGGGACTGAAAGTACGGATAGCTCCTCATTGAACTTCTTTCTTCACCTTTTTCCAGGCTCAGTTGCTATTTTTACTTTGATAACTCACCTGATACAGTTTCATTCTATTTGAAAAATAAAATAAAATAAAATAATCTTTCCCTCATGCCAGCTGATTCTATCTTCTTTACTTGGCTTGTACATTCTCCTCAACTCAACGCTAACGCTAAATATCTCAACTGTCCTATGTCCCACTTAAATTTATGCTACGTACTCCCTCTCGGGTCGCGGCGAAATGGTCTCCGACTCATCTCCGGTTATTGCCGCCGTTAGCTTGGAATTTCTAGATAGCTTCACTTTTGTTCGAAGCACCAGAAAGATTTACCTCCAATGGGCGAACTCGCATGACAGTGTACCGCCAATTGACCGCTTATAGGTTTCTGTAACATATTCGATTATTTTCTTGCTTCCTTTATTCTATTCGGGTGGCCCTACATACAAAATGGCTTGCCTCGCAAGAGGCTTTTACCTCCCCGGCCTCCGGCCCCTCCTCGCGCCTCGCGCCGAATCCGCCCTCCTGCGATCTCGCTTCTTCACTACCTCTCTCCGTCGAGCTTCCGAACTGGCCGTGAAAGCCACACGATCTACCGCATCATCAAGAGCCGCGTCCGCGTCCGCCGCCGCATCCTCCGTTGCCCCGAGCCGATACGCCTTCGTCAAGAGCCTCGCTACGAAGCCCACACCGACGGTCCTCTACGATGGTCCTTCACACTTCTGGTTTTACTTTGGCTGCTGGACTAGTGGCGTCACTATCCTGACTTGGACGGCCCTTACTGCGCCCTCTGTTATCCAGCAGCCCGAGGACATCCCGCAATGGGTCGGCCTCACCTTTGGCGCGTCCTACCTCCTCCTCGCCTCCATGGGCTTCTACCTCATCTCCAAGACACCCAACATCGTCGGCCATATCCGCGTCCTCCCCGCTCAAGCTGCCAAGCTCGCCGCTGTCGCAGGTAGTCCTGCGAGCGCCGGCCCCGCGCCCCTTCAGATGGAGGTCACGATCAAGCGCATGTTCCCAATGCTCAAGCCCAAGGTGATTATAGCGCCGCTGGATAAGGTCTCGCTCAAGTCGCGCTTCTCGCTGCCGGGCGAATACGTGCCGGAGCTGAGGCGACAGGAGATGGTGCGCGCAGCCGAGGCGAAGCGCAAAGCGCTGCGCAAGTTCGACATGGAGCACTTGTTCACAATGCCTTTCCGGAAAATAGGCCGGGCACTGTCCGCCATGTTTAACGGCGTCAAGTCTGCTTGGACTGACATGGGCTATGCCATCCTCACCGTGGATGGCAAGGACTACAAGGTGGACGTGACCCAGGGCTTTGCTCACGATGGGTTCCGTACGCTGGAGAAGCTCGTGGACATCAAGCCTTGAGCAACGAACGGCATGGAGACTTGCGAGCGTAGAGGGAGCAGAGAAAAAAAGCTTCAGAGACGGCAAGGCCGCGAAACTCTCCGCGTGAGAGCCGAGATGTGTTACTACCTGTACTTTACCATGTAATAAAATGTATGAAAAGTTTACACGCAAGGATTCGAAGGCTTCGGCAACTCATTTAGTTGGGGGAACATGGGTCACAGATCGCGATGTTGTTGAGAATATTCCCGCAAACTATACACTTGTGTGAGCAGATAACTTCTTTTCACCTCGTGATGGGATCGCCCGATCTGCCAGGCACGCGAGCAACGGCATATCGCCATGATGCTGTTGATCGTGTACAAGCAACGTTTCCCAACCGCTTCCAGGTGCTCCCATATGCACATTACTCAACACACACCGCTAGGACTGAGCCGAGCCAGCTCTAATTCTGCAGCGCAGCGCAAGCACCACGTACGTATGATCGAGTCTAATCGCTACATCTCATCTCCACAGATGCGACTTGAAGGGAGTAGTTCCCCGAGGACGGGGCACCCGATGCACCAAATCCACCAAGTACACGATACCTGGGACTTGTTCTCGTCCGTCCCCTATCCGTGAAGGAAAAGTTGGAAATATCCACTTGTCGATTGGATCGTCCACGGAAAAGTCCATGTTTGCAGCACTTTGTTCTTGCGACAGGGTGTCGTTCAACTCGACTTACACAGCGTCTGGTCAGCCATCATGAATCAGCCCACAACGTTCACGAAGAGTACGTAGTTGGAGATTTGCCGCAAAGCCACCCGGAGCAGCACGGCAATGTCGAACGAAAGGGTCGAGGATGGCGCCGGCACTGACATTCGACTGCAAACGCCTCTCGCGCGAGTGGCTGGCAGACACAAACCGTCCCTGCACCATCGTTGAGGGTCCATCATGGCCAGGTATGCCCTCAGATTGGTTAGTTCACCAAGCTTTTCTGGCGGGCATAGTTGCATGGCGTCCAAGCTTAACAACAGCCAACTTCAAAGCAAAGACTAATATGGTACCTGTTCCCCGCCCGGCATGACGAAATAAGAAGAAAAAACCCCCATATCATATCCCGAGCGTTACCCCTCCAAACCAAGGTCGTCCTGTCTGATGGGAGCGGTCAGCCAGCCTCATAATTCCCAGCTTTGGCAAACGAGGCTATCCCTGATGAGAGGGTCCTACTAAACAACCCTTGGCGATCCAATGCACGCAACTCAATGCTCCACAGGCGTCCACAGGCGGGGCCTGGCGCGGTTGGCCGACTTCGCGCGCTGTCACTCGAGTCGACGGCGGTGGGCGCTTGAGATCATGCCATCGAGCTACGAGAAGTGAAGCATGGCAATTTACCGTGCATCTTTCGAGGAATATGGCTTTCTCCGGCACATAGATGCAAGCCTTGCACCACCAACACTCGGCCCCCTGCACATCAGGGTCCAAGTCCTACAGTGCTGCGTTGGGATTGACATCGAAAATCTGCCACCATCAGATCAGCTCTATCAGAATGAATTGCCGACATCAGCGCAAACGATTTAAACCCCATGCCTGCTAGCTGCTGCTGTGGACTGTCGACGTCATCCAGACTTGTGCCTTATGGTTGGTTCAGCTCGGTGCGGCTTGCGGTGAGCTCTCACATCCCACTCAAGACGAGGGAGGGACCCCTTGACCTGGGGAGGTTTAGTGTTGTGGAAACGATGCGGGCGATACCTTGGAAGCTTTCTTGTCGAGATGAAGATCAACACCAAATTCGGACCCTAACCTCGAGACATTGCGCACGAACAAAGCTTCATGGAGTACGCGTTTTGCGCTGCCTCCCTCATTGGTGCCCGCCAAGAAGTCTGACATATCTCCAACATGGGAACCCATGGACCAAAACGGAACCGTGTTCATGAAAGCCATGTATTCGCACTTGTCGCGTGCTTGGCTCGGAGTAAGTCCCTGATGACGACGTCGAACCTAAGAAAAGTTGAGCATCAAGACGCCTGTCCATCCAGTCGCGCCGGCCTGTATCGGATTCGCACTCTGTGTACCTGTCCACTGTCTTCGTCTTTCGGACGCATACGCATTCGTATTTGTTACAGAAACTAGCCCAGCGGCTACCATTTAAGTGAGCGTTCCAGGCGCTGGTGAAACATGGTTCCAAGCAATCACTTCCGCAGTTAAGTGCAGGGGTCAACTATTTTAGAGCCCGTGTCATGATATCAATACGTGCAGATAGCCGCATCGTCGGAGTGGCTTGGGGAGAGCTCAACTTGGACCATCTTGATCGGGTATCTACTCATTCGCTTCGCTCTTTGGCGGACGCTCCCTAAGTCGAACGCCATATCCCCTCCAGAGATGCGAGCCTCTCGAGCTCCTTGGCAGTGGACGAATGGTGCCTCTCCCAAGAGGCAGCATCATCAATGTCTTGCGTCGGTTTGCACCGCGGCGACTCTTGAGATGCAGAGGTGGCGTGTCGCCCAAGCAGATTGGACAATTCCCCACCAGATCGAGGGGCACGGTGCTTTAGCGAGAGGGGCCTGGGGATTTTTCTTTCTTTTTTGATAGAGACCCTTGATACGCGGTCGGCTCTGCTCTGTTCCTCGCAGCATCGTCAGTCGATCCCTGACAATGTGTCCTCAAACGAATCGTCGAGGAAGCGAGGGTCGAACGGCTGCTCATATCCAGATGCATCGTGACATGCACTAAGGCACCAAAGATCGCTGAGGGTGTGATATCCTACGACCTTGTGTATGTGATCTTCAAACCCTGGGGTTTGGACGACCCTGGATGTCGCGGTGGCAAGCAGCGGTGAGCGGAGGATGGGCGAATCCTCGCGACAATCCCAACCAATTGTCAGCAATACCCAGCAATCCAACACGGCCATCCGCCGAGCTGCCACTTCCCGTAGCTCAAGGGAGAGGAATGCGACGTCGAGCGTCATGTGCCCCTCGTTTCAATTTAGGTGAGGACGCATGGCCTTCATCATTGGCCGTCGTGCCTCGATTTCTAGAACAACCGCCAGTAGCGCAAAAAGAGTCAATGGAGGCTCAGATGTCAACCTAACACACGGCAAACCAGCGCCATCACTTTAATGCAGATGAGACACTTTGGGAGGGACAGAACCATTGGCTATTCGCTGAAGCGGGCGGTCTATCCCACCCACCCAAGATCCTCCGTCCGTTAGCATTCAGATCGTCCGAGTCGGCATAGCGCACTTCATCTCACGACATCCGAGGCAGGTGATAGACATCCTCCGGTGCGCGGATCTGTTTCACCGGCTGATCTTCCCTGACGGCCGAGTCGTGATGAGCATCATTCGGCCTCCTGAAACATTCGCGGTCGGCTGGGTCCTCAGTGCCTATGTATGTAGCACGAGGCACTGATAAAGTCGAGACATCGGAGACTTCATGTTTCTCTGTGTTCACTAAAGACGAGACGCCAGTTCCACCTGGCCACAGTGGAGCGTTCTCGAGGCTGGCCGTGGTATGGTATCTGATCCGAGGAATTTGTTATAGACGTGGGCTCACCTCATTATTTTGTGACGGGAATCTGTTCCCCAGACTGAGGCTGGAATACGGTTCCTCAAGGATGTCCATCATCGGGAAATATCACTCGAGGCGTGTATGACTCGGCCATGGCTTGACAATGCAATGCCAGACTGTGGCCAGTGCACGATAACGGGACCCCAGTTCTTGTCTGTTGGACCCTTGCTGTGTCTCGGTTGATGGCTGCTGACGATGCAAACACTGTTCCGTACGGAGTAAGAGCTTCATTCATCGAAAACACTGTCAGCATCGCGATTCTCTCTCTCTTTTCGAAGTTACCGTTAGGCGCACTCGTGGGGCTGCACTCGCATGATCGGAAGTACCACCTGCGATACGCGCGAACATGGTCTGAGCCGACTCTGCGACACTGGTCGCAGCGACGATGTCGTCTTGCAGTAGTTCGTTCGTCAGTTGAATGTCGTATGTCTTCAGAGACAAATTGCCGGATCCGGCAGGGTAAAAGGACGCGGAACAGGGCTGATGTTGACGCCGAACTACTGAACGGTCTAGACTTTATTCCTCTTGAGGCGCATGTGCAGCAGCCGCCAGCAGCATGAAAACGAGACACAATTCTCAAGGTGTCAGCCTGAGTAGAGATGTCTTCTCTGGAAACCCGGCACAATGAATTGACATTGCACCCCTGTCTACAGCCTCCTGAAGGTATTCGCTGTATGAATGCGACAACGTTTCTAGAGTTGATGGACCAGGCCAGAACATAAAGTCGCCTCAACTAGTAGGTGCCGTAACGGTTTGGGTGGATGGCGAGCGCAGTCATGTCTTCTTAAGGACCTGCGAAGCCACCCGGAGTCTTGGCCAGCGGGCTTTGTGGAGCAACATCATGACACCGTTTACAATTCCTCTTCTTGACATTGCAGAATGCCGCGCCTGTCAACGGCTGGAAATGCCGCGTGAGGGGAGACGATGAACGAGATCGACTCATGTAGTCAAGTTAGTCCCTCCAGGGGATTCTTGCTGGTTGATGAGATAAGTGGGAAAGTCAACCGGCAATGGCCAAGTATCGAATGTCCACTATCGCAGGGCGACGCAGCGAGATAATCCGGGACTGTCTTGGCGGCGGCTGGTCATCAACGGCACAGCACGATGCTTAAAATACTGAAGATCATGGCGAGTTGGAGCATTTTGACGGTGGTTCAGGCGGGATGAGCGTCCACTAGCTGTCTAGGGTAAAGACGAGAGCCCTGCACATTGCAGGTGAGAAGTACAGATACTTGTTCCTAGTGCATGGAACTACGACCAGGGGCTCAAGAGTCCCTCGAGGTCCTTGAAGCAAGATGACATGCCACCCCCCCAATCAAACGTCGGCGCCACACGGTCTCAGTGGAGGTATGACATAACTGCTGGGGACGCCCAGAGCGGCCCAGAGCGAGAGCAAGTGGTCAGAGGCTCCGCTTGAGTCGGCGCGACAAAGATGCAGGATACGATGGATCATGGGTTTGATAAGATCCAAGGCGAGCAAGCAAGAGCCTGGATTAAGGCCAGCAGAGGAGTCTCAGAAAGAAACACGAACTGAGGAAATGCCCTTTTCACATGTCCTATCCTCATGACGGGAATGCGCGTGGTGCGAGGATAACATGTCGGAGGGAATAGTTCGGAACGGAGCGGATGGTCTCGTGGCCAGCGAGGACTCGTGCTGCGTGATGGGCATGTCTTGGATTTGCGATGGAGTCATGACAGACGCCTGTACCGTGACGCATTGGGTTACAGGTGGGTTCGGGGTTCTGGACTCGCGGGTCATGGTGGTGTTGTTTGCTGTTGAATGAGGAAATGATGTAGCAAATGGATGGATGATCCAGAGCACGGTGGTTGGTGTGGATGGTTGATCGTGGTGGGCTTGTTGGAGTATGAGACGTGGTGGTTGGTTGGTCATGATTGATTGATTAATCTGTGTTGCCTGGACCAGTAGCACCTCAGCCATCTCGGCTGGCAATATGCAATGTCGAAACGGCGACAGCACGGCGGATGAGTTTCGGCTGGGGATCATCTCCCACCGGAGAGGAGGCTCGTGCGACTCCCCGAGATCAATAGGTCTTGCTCCAGCAGCACGGAGGCTGTGCAGCGTGATGCGCGATGTCTTCAGAAATAGTATAGTGGTTATGATCTGATTCAAGACAGAGTGCGAGTTAGGAAGAAGTTGAGCTGCATGACATTTTCCTCTGCTGCTTGGTGCATCATCGCTGCCGGTGGTCCACTGACAGATAATTCAGAAGTGAAGTGATCCTTGTCGAGTATCCGGAGAGACAAGAAAAGAAGAGACAGTTGAATTATTCCGTTGTACGACAGCAGCCTTGTTGTGCGCCCACCTATTCTTCTCTATTCACCGTTTGACTCCCATCTCGAGTTTCGAGGCTCAAATAATCATTTCGGCATGACGCTATACCGGTGTCCCCATGAACAACAACGGCATCTCCGGGCTGTAAGTATGTAAACAAACAAACAATAATAAAGACAATCCCTCTCCGCTTGGCCTGTGAGACATTGACTTGGAACACGGAGCATAGACGGTGGCTGAAGCGCACGCACACACGCACGCAGCTCAATCTCCAATCTTGCCCGCACCGACCAACATCCCACATTTCATCGTGGATTTGTCGTTTTGTTGTTGACGCTGGTTAAGCCTGGACTGGTCCTGGCTGACAGCTAGCTGGAAATGAAGGCCCAGCGCGCAAACGCTCGTCGAGGACCGAGTTACCGAATCCTCGACGCAGCCGACGCGACGGAGTACCTCCGTACAGTCTCTCTAGAGCCCCCTAAAGGAAATAAGCGGCTTGCGCCCATGTTGGATTGGCCATCTAAGCGGAACGCTTATCACCAATCTCGAGTGCAGCACTTGCATTCTCCCTTGCTACTCGCCCGAGTCGTCGCGCGTCTGGCCCTCCGTGGTCCTCTTGATCCTGGTTCAACGCCAAGCGGACCCCCACCATGGTGAGCGAGTTGAGCATGGTTCCGTTTGACGACTCCACTCGAGACCTCCGAACGCTCGGCGGTGCTGTGTGGTGTTGCGCTCACTTGTCTTGCGAGTAAACTCTCACTCTTATCGAGCTGTCCCCAGCCCACGGCGACGGCGAGTCCGGAGCGACTATCAAACAACGTACATGAAAGTTGGGAGAGGCTCCAGTTAGCTTTGGTTTCTTGTCCGCCGACCGTTTCTGCAGAACAAAGTATGAAACCACAGGATGCAAGCTCACTGAAAACGAATATATGGAGTTGATATTGGAACATGTTTCTCCCAGTTCTCTCAGCCCAATTCCCCGGATACAAAAGTGATGGCGGGCTGGGCGCTGGGCCTGTCTTGGGCATTCATTCAAGCTCTGTCGTCAGCCAAACTGCTGGCTGTCGCATTCCAAGTTTTCCAAGCTGATATTCTGGCATTTGAGCCTGACCGACAATGACGATGAAGTAACATTTTCTTTTTGAGAGGTGATGGATGCGGAGTTGAGTTGAGGGATGACAGGAAAATCCCTACTCGAGTCGAGCAAGCCGTGGCCGTTGAAGTGCGGTGGTACTGGGGATGGATTGGCTGGATCCATCATTTCCGTATCCCGGAGCGGGACAACGCGATGGATACTGTAAGTCCAAGGTAAAGTTGACGCAAGTAAAGCCAGGGCCATTCTCTGATCAGTACGTAAGTCGTTGCTATCGTCGTGGTCGTAGTCGTCGGACCTAGCAAGTCAGTAGGGTCGGGGTTATCTCATCCTGGCTGCTGCAGACGGAGATGCACAATGAGCACAGAGCAAGGAGCGCAAGGAGCGCAAGAAGCGAAGAGACACCGAAAACCGATCAAGACCAGACGCGACATCGACGGCGACAGCGCGCGAGAGATTGCGATATGGACGAAAGTGCATCTTGCTGCAGGAGGCTCCCAAGTGCTCATGCAGGCGTTGATTCGAAAGCCATTATTGGGCCATTCTTGGGGGACTGCACTGCACGCTTTGGATTGTGAATACCTTCGGCCGGGATGGGGACCCTCGCTCACATGGCGGCAAAGGGACCCAGAAGGGTCCACCCCAAGTGGCTTCCCAGAAGCTCCTCAGTGGACACCTCGTTGATGGTCACTGCTCATCAAGGCGGGTCACAAGTACCGGATACTTTGCGAAATGGGTGCGTGCCCCCCAAACTGGCCCCGTCCAGCCCCAATCAGCCGCCCTTACGACTGCTGATGAACTCAGCCAGATAGCCAGGGTGTGGTTCTTAGGGGATAGAAAAAGCGTGCTAGTCCAGGGAGAGGGTGTCGAGGTGCCAGGAAGTGTGTGAGTGTGCGAGGGTGCGAGGGTCCAGTGAGCGCGGGCCTAAGATGCCCTGTGCTACCGGGCCTGTTCTTTTACACAGCGTTGTGATGGGAACTGAAGAGCCCTAGTTCGTTCCCTCGAGGGGCAGCGAAATCAGAAAGGAAAAAATCCCATCCCAGGTGAGACCCCCCGGTCGTTTTAGCCATTATTACTATAGGAACCCTCCCGGCCCCTCCACCTTCCTTTTGGGACCCTTCCTTTACCTCTGCTTCTACTCCTCCAACTCCTGGATTCACATCAACATCTCTCCCCTCCCCTCAACACCGACACGGAGGATTCTGGGTTTGCAGTTGTTCTTATCCGGCGGATCTCTTGAGGCTTCACAATCATATTCTGGCTTTGGGCTGCTGGATTTTCGTGGTTGTTGCTGCACCCGCCGCTGGCTTTCTTCCCATTCTCCATCGAGGTAAGTCCGTGATGCTTCTGCGCTGATTTTGATCGCATCCCCATCGTTTGTCCTTTTGGTTTATTGCTCTTTCGCATTGTTTGAGACTGTTTTATCATCGTTTCTCTATTTACTGCTGTTTTTGATCTGTTGTACTGCGCCAGTAGAGAGTGGGTGATGGTGATGAAAATGACCGGCTCTACCTTGAATGCTTGCCTACCTGCACTTTTGCATCTGCTTCACAGCTTTCCCCTTTTGCAACTCTTCCCCTTTTGCATGCCCACAATCACTTCTTCATCTGCCTCCCTCTGCGCTCTTCTCGGTGTCTCGCTGCAGTCGCTTCTCCCGGAGAAGATCTCGTGCTCCCGGCCAAATCGACCCTCTATTCGCAGTCCTCGACGCTCTCTCCTACCTCGTGTTCCGTGACTGCTGCCTCAACAATCCTCGAGTGCGTGTGACCACGAATACGATTGCGATTCAGATGCTACAACCACGGGCGGCGAAATGAACAACGAGGCTGTGCCAGGACGATCAACGATCGATTTATACTTATACAAATATTTACCTTTCGCCTATTTCACCTCGGGTCCTTGTCATCCCCGCCTGCAGACTAGATGCCGAGACTTTGTGCAGAAAGCCCCGAACCCTTCGTGCCACTCCCCGCCTGCATTTCATACACTTTGCGCCTCGTCAGCTACTGCCAGGCGAGACATTCCACTAATCGACCTTGAAACAGTTAGACTTGCAGTCCTCGATCTTCCTCCGGCCGTGATACCTCAGGCGACGCCTCTCTCCCGGCATCGCGTCGTTCACTCCATCGAATCCTATACTCCCACAGGTCACATCCTGCTCCTATGCGTAGCGGCCGATAATTATGGATTCAGAAGACGGAGAACTGTTCATAAAGGTATAGTAGCTCTCTCATGACGAGTTTAAACCTCCAATTTGAGCTGCCTTAGCTGACTGATATAGCAACTTGCCGGCTTCGTGCGGACGCATGAAAAGGCTCTCGCCAACGCCCTCCAGTTGCAGCGCCGCCAGGTCCGACACAAATCCTCTCAGAGCACCGGCTCAGCGACGCTCTCCCAAACCTCAACCTCGCTCCCCGAACGACCCTCTACCTCTGCATCCACATCGAGCTCCCTCGCGGCCGCCTTGTCGCTGGGCGCCCTCAACTTTACTTCCCATAATGCCAAGTCCGCAAAGTTGGCACTCACTCCTCATCACCTATTTTATCTCCTCTCCCGTTTCGAAGAGCTTAGTATCAATGTCGGCCCGATGAAGGTCCGCCTAGAGAATCTCCACGACAGTTCTTCATCTGCCAACTATGTCTCCTTCCTCAGCAACACCCAGCGATCGAGGAGTAAGGGCTCCGATATCGACTCTATACACTCTGTATCGAGCATGCGGAGTGTCATGTCGGGAATGTCTGCCTTGTGGGCCAGCTTTGGTATCGGTGCCAGCATTTCTGCTGCCCGAACTGAGCGTCAGAAGGCTGCTCTGGAAGCCGACATGAAGTACCTCTATTCTGCTTTCACCAAGATACCTTGCTTGAGATTAGCTCCGGACTGGCGTGCCCGCCTGATTCGCGGCTATGAGGAGTTTCCCTTCGACTCGGCTGTCCCTCTTTACGTATTCAAGAACCTTCAGGCCCTCGAGGTCAGCAGCATCGACTTTCGACAGTTTTTTGGTTGGGATCGCCTGGCCGATCAGTTGCGTTCCCTTACACTGAAGCGTGCTGGCATCGACGACCCTGCAGACATCCTGATTGACATAGTACTGGATGACATGGATAAGCGTCGGAGACGGGTCTCCAAATCTCAGTCATCACCTACATCCGCCTGGACAGGGAGTGGCAGTCCTCGACGAGGTGGTGGCCTGCACCCAGAGCTTCATCGAGCTGCCTCTGCTCCGAGCTCTCCTCGTCATCATGTTGACATGCGGATTGGCTCGTTGACTCCTAGTGAGCATGCTGTCGAGGACAGTAGCAGGAGGCAGTCCTTGAGCAGGGAAGATGACCACGACGACTCGTCCAAATCACAGCACAGGGACGCTCGTCCACGGAGTAATTCACCTCCACGCCCTACCAGCTCTCGGACGCAGTCCCATCCTGCTCGTGGTAATCACCACCGCATGAGACGATCTGGATCTGGTAGCTCCCACTCCAGCCTCTCTGATTCTTGGGGCGGCCACCATGCTCGGGGTAGCTCTGGCAATCTGCTTGCCATGGGCATCCTGCCCGCCTCCAAATGGCGCTTCCTGAGACACTTGAGCTTGGCGGACAACTCCATGACCTCGATTCCTCATAATAGCCTCGCACCCCTCTCCAACACACTCTACTCTCTTGACCTCTCATCCAACCTCTTTAGCCAGGTTCCGGACAGCCTTGCTACCCTCACTGCTCTTCGAGCCCTGAACCTGTCGCACTGCATGATTGACTCACTCCAGTCGCTGACCCGCAACCCCCTCCCCGCCATCACGGCTTTGAACCTCAGAGCCAACAGGCTTCAGTGCCTCGCTGGTGTCGAGAAGCTGTTCCCTCTTGAGCGTCTTGATTTGCGGGACAACCGTCTGGTTGATCCTATGGAGCTCGCAAGGTTGACGGGCATTCCCGAACTCCATGAGATCTGGGTTGAGGGCAACCCTTTCACTCGCACTCACAAGGATTATCGTGTCGCCATCTTCAACCTCTTCCGTAAGACTCCTGGTTACACAGAGGACGTTATCATCGATGGTAGCGCCCCCACTTACGCCGAAAAGCGTTTGTTGGTAGAACGTCCTCCCATCCCGGAGTCTGTCCCCGTGATCAAGTCACAGGCGTCTGAGGTGCCCACTGTTGATGTGAGCAAGCCCGCCATCATCTACAATCCTCCCAAAGAACCGACCGTTCTCCGCAAAGAGCGGCCTACTCCCAAGGCCGTCATGAGCGAGATCAACACAAGTTCGACACGCCGGCGGAAGACACCCAAGAGGCGTATCGTGGATCTGGCCACCTCTGACACACTTCCTTCCCCCACCGCTGTTGACGTGCATGTGGCAAAGCCGGTTGGAAGGCAATTCAAGGTCCCAGTTACGAACGATGGAAATTACCGAATATCTCAGCATCCTGAGACCCAGTTATTGCATCCGGCAGTAATGTCTACCAACTCGGGCGCCGGGAGCGCCCCAGAAGTGCCCCGGATCGACACCAGTGTTGTACCCAACATTTCATCCATTTACCCCACAAATGATGACCGCGCAGATTGGAAAGAACCTCAGGACTGGGATGCTGGTGGCGAGATTTACCGCCAGAAGATTGAGGCCCTGCGGAACAAGGTTGGAAATGGCTACCTCTCGGTCTTGAGCGAGGAGAGCTGGAGCTCCAATCGCTCGGCAGCCCATTCTTCGCCCAGCATCCCATCTGCTGCGGTCATGCGCACGGCTCACACTCCAATCCACGTACCCCAAGCGCAGGCTATTCACAGTGGCCGAACCTTGGGCTAGGCTTGAACATCCAAACACTAGCGGAGCTGCATTCGGAGGATGACGATACCCAAATTATACCCATTTATACCCTCTCTGCCGCTGGATTTGGTGAATCCCTCGACATGATTCAATTCTTCTTAGTCTGGCTTGATTCTGGAGACCCGAGCTTGATAACCCTTATGTTTTCCACTTTTACTTGCATTTTACAACGATATCACGGAGCATAGCGAAACGGCGTTTTGGGCAGAAAGATCATCTGCATTTGTTCAAGCATTCAGAACTATCATCACTCCTCATGGTTACTTTTCTTCGTTGCCGGAGCATTCCCGGCCATATTGTTCCCTTTCTCTGGAAACCTCTGGAACACGGGGAGACGGGAACCCCTATGAGGGGCAGGATTTCTTTCCGAGGAATGCTCATTGTTTTCTCTTCCATTTTGAAGAGGGCCCTTTTATTATCTGTGTTCATAGGTCGGAGTTTGGACATGGCGTCGACTGGGCAAGGAGAGGGCACTTTGCTTATTTGCATTGTTGTTTTTGTGCGGCATGGTTTGGAAGAAAAAAAGACTTCACGCGTCGTTTGATAGGCATGCAGTTTGTGGATTCTATAGTGAAGAGTTGGGAGTTGATGTAATACATGCAAGTCATGGATCTGTTCAATCTCGAGATGTCTCTGTTATCTATGTGATTGTCATCGCTCGTCTGTGCCAAGTAAGATTCGGTGAATCTCTGAGCGAGAGAGACACTGTTATGGCAGTATAGTCTAACCGACCGTAAGCAAAGGTCACCCGCCGTGGCTTTTCTCTTGGCCCCTGAAAGGAATGACTCTTTCTCAGAACTTATTGTTCCGGTGATACCACCGCGGCAGAAGCCAGAAAAAAGGAAGGGTTGGCTGACGTGACCAGGTCAGCCACGCCAGGGCTCGCATGACCGGCCTTGGCTTGACTAATGCTTTGGGGCTTGGGCTACGAAAAGGGATGGAAGGTGAAAGTTTAATCTAGCTTGTGCGGGACCTGGCTATGGCTGCTGGTGGTGGGAAGGGCAAATGTCCGATGACAATGGTGGGCTGCAGGAGGAATACTGTATCGGGTACATACTTGGATTGGTTCTTGAGCTTGGATGGGTGGGTTTCAGGTGAGGATGAATGGGATGTTGTGCAGATTTGGGGAGTGAAGCTGTCACTACTCCAGGCTTGTTCATGTACCAGCCTTGGAGACGCAGCAGTCCTGTCTTTGTAGCGAGACGATCCATGAACAAAGAGCCCCTAGCACGCATGAAACAAACCCAGGGTCACGCCGATATTGGCGCATGAACAAACTACATCTGATCTCAAAAGTGCTTCCGAGGCTTTGTCGGTCATTCGGGATTTTAAAAGGCAAGTTTGGTGTATCTGTCGAACAGCGCGGGTGGATGAGTACATCGATATGAGTTGAGGTCGGGGTTTGGAGATATCGTCGGACACTCATCGCGGCCGTCACTGCATATCGAGACAGATAGTTCGATTATGGTACGGCCAAGGCCTGGCCGTCTTGTTCCGCCATGAAAGCGAACCCGAATATCCGCAGCTTCGATAGCCATTGCGACTGGGCCGAGGAGCATTCAACGACTGAATGTCATTGCCAGCAGTGCTCGTCGATTAAATACACACCAACTCCCCTTGAAACTCCTCAAGAACGCCCCGAGTCCCTTCGATTACGTCTAACTATCCGTCGGCCTCCATGCAAGCCATGATGGATCTTGGAGCCACCGAGGCGACCGAGTGGATCGGAACGAGCGGCCCCATGGCCGGGGGCGGCGGCGAGAAACACTAGGGTCTCTAGATCTGAGGCCATCATGGACCATGGACAATCTCGCATGGACAAACGATCGAGCACGAATATTCGCTGATTGGTGCGGAGTACGGCAGAGAAACCTGTCAAAGAGGCAGTCAGTCTGCCAAGGTGAGAAGATGCGATTGGATAGGTAGGGTGCATGTAGGTAAGGTATGCATGAACAGCAAAGTACCATGATTTGCTTCGAGATGGGCTTTGCTTTGGCAATGAGCAGTTACATGCCAAATACCAGTGAGAGAAGGCGTCAAACCTGTATCTCAATTTGGTTGCGACTCAAAGTGTCAATATATGTGGGCATGGTTCGGCAGCGTGCCGGCCGGATGGAGAATTTGTAGGATCCCCGCCCCGGAGATTTCTTCTGTTCTTGAACCCCCGAGATTTCTCCCATCTGTAGATCGATCGCATACCTAGGTAAGGTAGTCTACAGAATACAGAATCGAGGTTTTGAGTGTAAACAGAGCCAGCGACATAGTCTTCGCAGGCCAGGCTATCAATTCAAATTATAACGTAGTCGCCTGGATTCTTTGTCCCGGTATTCAAATCCATGATATCAGCGACACCTTCATATTGCCGATCAGGGTATCGTAGAGTAAGCGTACAAAGAGATGCTATATTTATCTTCCCGACGTCACTTCGACATCGGCTTTGCAATGAGTCGCGTCAAATATCGGTCCAGCAATCGCATTCAATTGCCAGAGCTTAATTCCCCAGGTTGCAGATGCACCTCGATAACCTTAGCCCTAAACAGCTAGCAGTATTTACAGCGCATAAAAGTCCGCACAGTGGATCACCTGATGGGAGGGTGTCAAAATAAAACCTGCGTACTACGGGAAACTTCTGGTAGAAGATGTACTAGTATTTATATCAAACGTTCTTGACATGCACCCTTTTTTGCACACCCTCGAGGCCTAATCAGGGGTTAGTCAGCACCCGGGCAGGCACGACCGTCGCTCCAACTTCACGCGTGTATCCATGTTTTTGGCAGAGCCGCCAGTCGACGTCACGTCTTCTCCTGATGCTACCAACTTCCATCAACCATTCACCAACGAAGCCTCCTTTCGACTTCTGAGCGCACGGAATTCGAGGCAAGACCTACTCCGGCGTGTATGGCGCCTTTCAGATGACTGGTGACCCCGCCAAGCCCCGGACTGAGCCCGCGCGCAACCTTCTCCTTGACGCGGCCATTCAATCAACTCCTGCGCCAACGAGGCCCCGGTTCTCCCATCTACATCACTTTTAGCCTCACCCAAGATGGCTCCGACATCTCCGACTCCCAGACGGCCTCCCACGGCTCGGCGTCGGGGGCGTCCTCCGGGCACAACCAACGCTGCTCGCGCCGCAAGGGCTGCCGCACTCGCTGCCGCTGCCGCAACCGAGCCGCCTCCAAAGAGGCGACGATATATCCCTGGCGGTCCCGGCGGAGGTGGTCGTTTCATAGAATCCGATCTGCTAGACACACCGAGCACTGCTGCACCCTCTACCATATCGAGATCAAGAACGGCTGCCCGTGAGGCGCTCAATGGCGCTTCTCCATCTCTAATGCCTCGACGAGAGAGGGGGGCTCGCACGCGGGCCGCTGGCAATGACGACTTGGAAGAAATGCATTGGGGTTCTGCTGCGGCCATGGCGACTGCCGTGAAGCAGGCCGAGGATTACAAACCCCGCGAAGAGCGAAGCTGGGAGGATTTCCATCCGAATCTTGACATTGAGGGTGCCTTCTTGGTTCTGCGATCCGAAGAGGTCGATGGGATTCCCCAAGAGACACCCGATTCCTCTGCCATACAGACCTCAGGAACACCCATAAACATTTCCATGACCCCGTCGAGGCAGCCGAACCCCGCATCTACCGGAAACACCCCGAATCCCCAAGGTCGCTCAGACTCAAATCCCGCCGACGTTCCCAGCGGCACACCCTCACGGCGCCCTCGTCGTCCGACCCGAGATGTTGTCAGCTTCTACAGCAGCCGGCCCCTTGACCTTGTCGCGACACCAAAGACACCCAAAATCCTGCCTATACACAATCAGACACCAAAGGAGAAACTAGATCTGAAGTTACCATCATATCGCAAAACTAACCGCATCGAACTATTCGAGAGTAAAACGTTTGGACAGGCTCGATACGTTGATAAGGCGATGAGTAATGTCGGCTATCAAGAGAGTGACCACTACATGCGCCCAGAACAAAACCTCATCAAGTCTTCCGACCTCAATGCCGAAGATGAAGCCGATTTGACTGAGGGAATCGGACCCGAAGAGCCAGTTCACCACACTCGAATTGGCCGTGTCGAGTATGACATGGATGAGCAGGACGACATGTGGCTTGAGCAGTACAACGCGTACCGTAAGCAGAATGAGCTGGAAGCAATAACTCGTGAGGTCTTTGAGATTACCATGACCAAGATCGAAAAGGAGTGGCATGCGCTCGAAAAACGGATCCCCAAACCAAACCCTAAACCACCGCAAACTCATCGTCCTCGATCAAGTTCTGCCGCGGCCGTTAATGGCGAGCCGCAGGCGGGAGAAGAGCCCGATTCCAAGTGTGCAATTTGCGACGACGGCGACTGTGAAAACACCAATGCGATCGTGTTCTGCGATGGCTGCAACCTGGCCGTTCACCAGGAATGCTACGGAGTGCCCTTTATTCCAGAAGGCCAGTGGCTCTGTCGGAAGTGTCAACTTTGTGGTCGTGGAGTTCCAGTAAGTATTTGTCGAAGTGTTGTGATAAGATCCGGCGCTGACCCGACGTTTAGACCTGTCTTTTCTGTCCCAACACCGATGGTGCATTCAAGGAAACAAATTCCTCCAAATGGGCTCATCTTCTCTGCGCAATGTGGATTCCCGAGGTGTCTCTGGGGAATCATACATTCATGGAGCCTGTCATGGATGTGGAAAAGGTCCCGAAAAATCGGTGGAAGCTGACATGTTACATTTGCCGGCAAAGAATGGGCGCCTGCATCCAGTGTGGGAACAAAAACTGTTATCAAGCGTTCCATGTTACTTGCGCTCGAAGATCTCGACTTTTCCTTAAGATGAAGACGAGCCAGGGCGCCCTCGCTGTGTTGGACGGCGGTATGGTACTCAAGGCTTTCTGCGACAAACATTGTCCACCCGACTATGCCCAAGAGAACAACGTCCATCAGGCCACCAAGGCGGCCAAGAAGTTCTACAAGAGAACCATGAGGAACCGCATCTGGGCTGACAACACCGTGGTTGCAAATGCTATTGCTGCGCAGCATCGGAATGCTCTCACAGAACAGCCGCCGGATGAGTCGCAAGTGACGGGGGCCAAGAGCTCTGCCACCCTTGGTGGTGACAAGAAGAAGGGGCAGCATCCAAAGAATCAATGGAGACTGCCATCAGGAGCCCCCATTATTCCACAGGCAGTGTTCGAGGTTGTCGAGGCGTCTATCCAAAGGTTTCCCTTTCGAAAGCGCAAGGATTATCTAGGCGAAGCATGTCGCTATTGGACCCTGAAGCGAGAACAACGACGTGGAGCAGCATTGCTGAAGCGACTTCAGCTTCAGATGGAGGCATTCTCCTCAATGGAATTGACGCGACGCGATTTCGCAGCAATGGGACCCAGCGGAAAGACCAGACTGGCCAGACGCATCCAATTTGCTGAGAACCTAATCAAGGATCTCGAGCAGGTCAAGGGTCTATCGGTTGACTTGGTAGAGCGAGAACAACTTAAGGTGGACGCTGGTGAGCTTGAGCAGGAATTCGTGGATGAGTGCTATTTCCCGGTGGCAAAACTCCTCAACCCTGCCATCGACAGAGCCATATCGTAAGCAGCACCCCCGGTACTCTTTAGCTACATTATTGACGGCTAACTGTTTCAGACTGGATAAAGATCTTTTCATCGACGGGTTAAACAAACTGCAAAGCCGCATAGATACGCGGTTCTACGTGACGGCCCTGTCGTTTGCCACCGACCTGTGCGAAGTAATCCGCATCGGCATCACTACGGCCCCAGAAAGCGATGCGTCGACGGGTGATTCTGGGCTTGAACCCACTGACGTTTCGCCCGTCAAGAACATCTTCGTGGATATCCGAGAACGTCGCAAGCTAGGCAAGCGCATCTTGAAGGCGGTACAGCCTTTCCTCGAGGCAGCCTTGCGAGTGGAGTCGGAAATTTCGCAAAAACCATTTGAGAGCTTACAGAATGAGTTGGAAAACATGGTGGACAGAAGCGTGGAGGTTGGTAGGCCGTTGACCGCGACGAGCCAGGAAAAGCCATCGGATTCATCTGATGAAGTCAACGATACCATCATGGTGGATGCAGAACTTCAAATCACCGTCAAGGCCGACCCCACAGAAGGAGGAGATGCAATGGACACTACGCCGGATGGCGACAAAGAGGGCGGAAATATCGAGGTCAGCACTAATATCGACGTCGACACTTCAGGCCTCAACATGGTCGACGAAGAGGAGAATCAAGAATCTCTCCCTAATACTGTCAAGTCATCAAACACACCCCCTGATACGGACAGGTACTTGTCAAAGCCTCGACCGGCTCAATCAGGACCTCCAACACCACCACAATCCAATGGTAGTCTTGGTTTGGAACCAATTGACCCTCTCACGGACGGAGGAGTGCTCTGGTATCTTAAGGGGTACGAGCCCCAGGGAACTTCTGTTCTTGGAGAGCACTGGGCTGGCAGGGATGCCGTTCGGATGCTAAGTGAAGACCTGACGGATCTGGATGACGAAGAGCTGAAGGGCTTGGGGATGGACGTTGACCAAGGAATCACGTCTGTTATTGTAGAAGTGGACGAGAACGAAGAAACGGAATCCGCCGGGGGCAAGACGAGGGCGAGCAAGGCGAGGAAGCGGAGGACATCAACAAGAAAACGATGAGCTTCAAAGCAGATGGTTTGAAGCCGGGGGTGTACCACTAACTAGGAGGGGGCTTGAATGCTTGCGGTCTCATTTCTTGTTCTCGGTTTTTGGAACCATACAAGGTGATACACATACACCATTGAGCTTGGCGTTTAAGGCAAGATGGGAATAATTATAGGCTGGTTTTTCTTCCATGATTACCTTGGCTAATCATGGGAAGTGAGGGCGTTTGGAAGGGAGAAAGATGGAATGCGGGAATGGTCCAGCGATGCGATGGTCTGGTTTGGGACGATGTAGGGATAAGACGGCATGATACAAATGTACAAATTCCATGATAGCGCGTTACTTGGCTCGAATATCATGACACTTTCTTAGCTTAAGCGGTGTATTTCTTCTCGGGCTATTGGTATGACTGCATAGATATCGTGATGCAGAGGGCAATGTTTAGCCATGGGTAGTAGTTGGCTCAGAACAATGGCATATGCCCGTGGGTGATATGATGTTTACCACTTTCATGATGTCGCAAAGCGTTCCTCTCCATCTCGAGTCATTGGCACTGGTATGTTGATCTACGCAGCATGTGAGGTCGTTGTCAGGGTCACGTGATGCATATCGAGAGGAGATGTATGATGACATCTCTCGACATGACGAGGTGCCACACTCGTTCGTTCCAGCTTCCCATAGCGCATACACCGGCTGCGCGTTCAGCGGGGTCTAGAATTCCATTCTGACGCAATGCGTGATTCCCGGTGTGAAAGAACGTTGAAAGGTGTGCTGCAGAGCTTCAGGGACTGCAGTGAAGGCGCTCGGTGAAGGGTCTCGCGACTAAAAACGAACGAGAAGAAACCATATCTACAACACATAAGCTCAAGATAGTTACCATTTGACACGTCGGATGATGGAGTGTTGGATCGGATGACGGCTAGCCGGCTACGGGCGGCTGAGATCTGAATGACGGTCAAACAGCATACTGATCGAGCTTACGTGCCTAGGATTCTCTCAAGACAATATCAGGAACCTACTGTAGGGGCAGTTCGGCAACACTTCTAGCCTACTGCTAAGAAGGATTGAGCTGTGCTCTGCAGAGCTAGCCAATGTGTAGTTAGCAAAGGAAGCCCGAACACGGCCGGGCACCCACAAGCCCCTGACTTGTTCGTCATTCCTGCTTTGTGGTGTTTCGAGAAGTGGACAGACAGCTTGAGCTTTGGGCCGGGAAAAGGAGAGATCAGCAGTGGGATAAGGGGGCCCAGATGAGGGGGATGTGCGTTGTGATGCGTTGCTCTGCGTTATGTGGCGAGAACTTGAAGGAAAGGGGAAAGGGACCGATGAAGTCGATTCGACTATGCCTGAGGTAGAAGGATATGAGAGGGTTTATGGAGATGTTGACGGGAGTCTGTTGGCCTGTTGATGGGGAGGCGGTGCCAAGTTTAGCATAGTTAGTGCCCAGAGTGAGTGCTTGGCCATCCGCATGGAGATTTGCAAGATGGATGATACTGTAAGGTTCCATGATAAGCAGAGGGGTCTCCTGCTCTTGTGGCACTTCAGGCCAAGACGCATGCGACATCACTTCTCTCGTATTGTAGCACACAACAAAGAAACGAGATTTCTACGAGCAGCGGGTTAGCGGGGAGAACCGAGGACATTACCTTACCTACAGTACCTGGGTCTGCCCTGGGCTGGTGGAGAGTTTTGCCAGTCAAGACCCAAGGCTAAGAGAGGCTGAGCCAAGGCGAGCTCTATTACGGATACGCGCCGACGAATCCGGTTGCCAAAGTTACTCAGGAGGCTCGAGAGTTGAGACCGACCCCCTTTGAATTCAATCCAATCCCCTACAGATCGGGGCTCCAGTCAGCATCGCCGAGCTTCGACTCCTATGCTCAAGCTCAAGCTACCTTATTGATGTGGTGCTGAGTGAAGGTATCCATCCATAGGCACCCAACGGGCAGCAAGCAAATGAGACTCGATATAACGAAATGAAACCTCGGCTTGTGCCAAGTCGTAGTTACAACAGCAACAGGCCAGTGCGACGTAGAACTCATCGGAAGGCACCGAAGCACCCGGCCCGTTGCGTTCCAGTCCTGGATTGTCCCATCCATGAGGCGGCAGATCTCTCCAGCTGTTTGCTTGGTGTCGAGAGCCAAGCTCCAAAGCAACCTTGAAAAGGTGACTTCGGATGGGGCAGACTGGCTGGTACGAATAAGGTAAGCAGAGAACCTAGCAGTCGGGTCCCCGTAACGACGCAATTATAGTGGCAGCCCACTGGAAGCTAGGTACAGCTCAGCGGTCCCGACAGCGCCGTCATCCCTGTAGCCACATCCCCATTCCAGGCTCACACCAGGCCCGTATTGGCGCCTACATTAGGTACTAAGGTATCCAGAGCAGGGCAGGGCGGGCAGGTACCCGTCCGTACCAAAGCCAGCTTTCCCATCCGTCCCCTTGACTGAGCGAGAGAAAAAAATCCCCCCTTCCAAAACCTTCAACCCTTCAACTCAACCGACGACGAACAAGACGAAGACTTATCCACGTGTTTGCCCATCGCCGACACGCCCTGCGACGTATCTTGATATCTCGACCAAGCTGCCCATCCCCCCGACGAGCTGCTCTTCTTGATCCGCCATTATTTGGCCCCAGACGACGAACGACGAACCACCGTGTCCGTCCCAGAAACCCGACCCCAAATTCCTGATCGCGCGCCCGACCGGCTGCCCCAACACAACACGGGTAAACCAGAGACGGCGAACGAGAACACCATCTCTAGTGACGATCGAGGCTCCTGTGCTCTCTGCTTCACACTCTAATTCGGCGACGAAGCGTCCTCTTTGTTGACGCATATTCTTTTTACTGCTCCCCGCGACTTTTTTGAGGAAATCAAAAACTCTCTGCTGGTCCATATCCCCGCTGGCTGACGGTGGTTTCCCCCTTCTGTTCGCCCCCCTCTGACGCCCTGTACCTGCCTGTCTCTTCCTGGTACAGCTATCAACAACCAAAGTCGGTGGCCCGCTGCGGCAACCACGACGACGATATTTCCCACTCTACCTGATTTGATTCTATTCTCAATATCGACGACTGCTGCTCTCGACGACATTGTCTATTCGTCCGTGTCGCTCCCTCGCCTTATCCGCTTTCGATCCCCGAAAGCCCGATCCTCTATAGAGACGTGATCCCTTCGCGGGTGAGTTTCGTGTGCGCCCGATGGCCGCCGCGCCGTCCCCCTCTTGTTCCCCTCTCGCACTACGCCCGCCTCCATACTATTCCGGCTGCTCCCCTCCAATTTTTCTGAACTCCCCCCCGTTCGCTATTCCCACCTTCGCAACGCGCCTCATCTTTTACCTCACACGGTCCCTTTTCTTTCCACCCCTCATTGTTGCGGTGTTTGCGAGTTAGACGCTTTTTTCTGCCTCTTGTCTTTTTATCTTGCTCTCTCGGTTTCACCGGCTGACTCGGCCAGGTTTTGCGAAATACATCGATCTGGCATCATATCACACTCGACGAGTCCTCCCCCGCAGCCGCTCTGATTAGCGATCTTGCCCGTCGCTCTCCTCCTCGTCCCCTGCGCAACCCTCCCTCTATACTTCTGCGGGCACGCTCTCGCCATCACAACCCTTCGAAATGGCAGACCAACATGAGGTCGATCTCGACTCTATAATCGACCGGCTACTCGAGGTGCGAGGCAGCCGTCCCGGCAAGCAGGTCCAGCTCCTCGAGGCCGAAATTCGTTATCTCTGCACCAAGGCCCGTGAGATCTTCATCTCACAGCCCATCCTCCTCGAGCTCGAGGCCCCTATCAAGGTATGTCTTTTAGCCGCGTATTCCGGCCTCCTCACAAGTTCAAGAGATGGTCCTGGGAATTGGCTTTTGGCGCTCAGGCTTTGAGCGCCGGGGGATTGTCTTGCTGACTAACCGGCGTTCGCCTTGTCCAGATCTGCGGTGATATTCATGGACAGTACTACGACCTTCTCCGTCTCTTCGAGTACGGTGGCTTCCCTCCTGAGGCCAACTACCTCTTCCTCGGTGACTACGTCGACCGAGGTAAGCAGTCTCTTGAGACCATCTGCTTGCTCCTCGCCTACAAGATCAAGTACCCCGAGAATTTCTTCATCCTGCGAGGTAACCACGAGTGTGCCTCCATCAACCGTATCTATGGTTTTTACGACGAGTGTAAGCGTCGCTACAACATCAAGCTGTGGAAGACTTTCACGGACTGTTTCAACTGCCTTCCTATCGCCGCTATCATCGACGAGAAGATCTTCACCATGCACGGCGGTCTTAGCCCCGATCTTAACTCCATGGAGCAGATCCGCCGTGTAATGCGTCCCACCGATGTAGGTTCTTGTTGATTCGTGCCAGAGTTGTGGCGCTTTGTTTTGAGCGCCCTACTAATAAGACCCAGATCCCTGACTGCGGTCTCCTGTGCGATCTCCTCTGGTCAGATCCCGACAAGGATATCACTGGTTGGAGCGAAAACGATCGCGGTGTCTCTTTCACATTTGGCCCTGACGTTGTCTCTCGCTTCCTCCAGAAGCACGACATGGATCTCATCTGCCGAGCTCATCAGGTTGTTGAGGACGGCTACGAATTCTTCTCCAAGCGCCAGCTGGTCACCCTGTTCAGTGCGCCCAACTACTGCGGTGAATTCGACAACGCTGGTGCTATGATGAGTGTGGATGAGAGCTTGCTTTGTTCATTCCAAGTGAGTATCCCCCGCTGCGACGCGCGCAGCTTAGTGTAACCCATGCTAACCCGATTTTTCCCGACAGATTTTGAAACCCGCTGAGAAGAAGCAAAAGTATGTCCCAACCGAACTTGGCAGCGCAAGCAGACCAGTCACCACCCCGCGCAAGAATAAGAGATGAAGAATTTATGCCAACATTTTTCGCTTTCAATAGGTTCGGCCGACGTTAGATGATTGCATCCTCGAACAACGTGGATGACCACCGCGACGAAGAACGAACGACTTGACTCGAGACCCGTCTCGATCGAAGCCCACCCCAATCTCCGCCGTCTCGCAGCTTGCCTTGCCACTGGGCGTGGCAGGGAATGTTGGTTCACTAGGAGGGTGTCGGAACTGAATAGGCGCCGGTCCGCGGCGCTGAATTTTGCGAAACCCGAATCGTCTCTAATGCCTATATGCGATCTTGATAACGACAAACGGCTGTTTCTTAGCTCACAGATAAAACATTGACAAAACTTGTTTTTTTTTTTGAGTTGCACGCAGTACTCGGATTCCATGCACGATCCACGGGGCAGACGATCTGATGCCATATGTCTGTTACGCGTAGACTGGCCCGTGGATGGACGCAGTTCGGGAGACTGGTTTTTCTCACTTGTGTGATCACGAGGATGATGCTTCGACGGTTCTTGGCTGGGAGTGTTCAATGGTCACGTCGCATTTTGTGAACGGGACTTGTGTGGTTTTTTTTCCGTTGCTCAACGACACCCATGTATACGTTTTGTGTTTAGCAGGAAGGGCGAGATGGAGATGGAGCAGGCAGCGTTGCTGGATTTTGCCGAGGAGAGGCATGATGGAGCTAGGAGGGAGCCGGATAGGATGTTAAAACGAATGTTCATTTTCATGCCGGATCTTGTGACGCCATGTGTTTTTCGTGTCCTATGTCCGCACTGGCCGAGGAGCCACACCAGGTCAGCTTTCAAGACTTCTCATATTGGGATTTCTCGTCCCTTAGGGAGCGAGCATAAGTTAAATGCTCCAGTTGAAGTAGACTTACGATGTTGAGTATGAGAGGGTGAGGCGGGAATTTTGGCTTGAGTAAGTCTGACTGAAGACTGTTATCCCTGTGTGCACAATGTGTCTATAGATCAGCGTAGCTACCCAAGTTATGATGGAGGGGGCTATTGACCTGACATTCTGATATCAGACTGGAGCAATCATGCAACATCAGGCCTCGCACACAGGTGTCGCCCTACTGACAGTCCTCGCATTTCTTCTTCCCTCCCTCATGGTCTTTGCTTTCTTGTTCCTCCTGCGTCGCATCTTTCTTCTCCTGCACCTCAATCTTCTTCCCATGACTCCGATCCACATGCCCCAGGTCCCTTCCCGGCTCAACAACGTCCCTCACCCTCCTCTTGAGCTCTTTCGTCTCGGGAAAGCCGCCATCCTCGCGCCGGTCCCAGAGCACCTTGGTCGAGGCTGCTTCTGCGTCGGAGGCCTGGTGCGTGATTGCGACTATGAACGTGCCGCCTGTAGAGGGCTGCAGGGCAACTTCGCCGAGGGCGGTGGAGAATGTGGAGAGAAGTTCTTGGGCGAACTGAGATGAGAGTCTGTCAGTTCTTGTTCTTGCGCATCTCGCGTAGTTTGCCGAAGCTTTTGGTTTCAAGGCTGGGGGGAGAGTGGACGAGTTGTCATGGGTGGGTGAGAGAGAGGTGACTTGCATATGCTGCACGCAGCATCCATTTGCACTGTGTGCAGAACTGGATCGTCACGCGAGGAAGCGGCGTTGATTGGGCGACCATAGTGCGTATCTGTAAAGTTGTGCCGTTTCTGATTGTTTGTGGAATGTAGATTCTTGGCTTTCCTATATTTTGAGATTGCCTTTGAGGCGTCGGGTCTCAAAACCAAGGCAGATAGATATGACTCGGCAGCAACTCAATGTCGTTCAGACCTAATGGTTTGGTTTGCTATTCAATGTTGAGCCCGAATGGATAAGCAAGACGCTATAAAAGTATGAGTTTCGGAAAAAGTTTTCGGTTTTCGAGGATGAACTGATGGATTAAAACGGTTCAGCTGCACTCACTCAGATGGATCATTGCCCCTCCAGTTGCGATGCAAGCCCCACGGTCCTAGCTCCCCCCCCCCCATTCTGCTGAGTCATCCAGTTATAGTTCGTAGACGGACGCAGCCTCGGATCCGCGAACGGGCAGGTGGGCAGCTGCAGGTCTCGTGACTTGCGGAGAAACTTGAGGATGATCGTGGTGGTGGTGGTGATGGTGTTGGTAGGTGATGGGCGATATCAAAGTGATAGTAGAGCACAAGTTCGATTCTCATTTCGATTCGAGGGGGTACATCTGAGTTAATTAGCTAATTTGACGATTTGACACACTGACTCAAGTGCTCGTCGTGTCGCCAGGCCGATTCAATTCAGAATCAGCAACAGATACAGACGGACCAAGCACAGCTCGCATTGAGACAACCAACGGAATGCAATGATACGGGCAAGTTCAGCTATCGTCAAATCATAAGAAAAAATGTATTGGCTAGCGGGAAACGTACACGACATGGAAATAATAGATGATAACAAAAAGAGGATGATAAAAAAGGGAATTATTACATTTACGCAAGAGCCCGATCCATTACCGCTCCCCAGACCCATTGTGGTTCAGACACTCCCCTTTTCTTGGTCTCGTCGCAATGCTCATGTCCCCTCCACGAGGAGCAGAAACATGGTATGCAGAGACAAATTAACATCAACGTCGTCCAGACTCCCGTCAACTCTGACTCCCCTGCTTTGGCTCTCGACTTTTGTGACCCGTTCAGCTGGTATCTCGGGGTATCTCGATCTGGGTCGCTGGTATTCAACTGGATCCTGCGGGTGGGCGCTTTCTCATCCCCTTCCTCGTGTTCGTTGGTGGGAGAAGTCGTTCCTGACAGCCTCCCAATGACGATCGTGGGTGCTTTTGTGGTGTCGGTAGCAGGTGCTTCGATATCCAGAGCCTGTTCCTCCTGTCATCTGAGTAATCCTTACTCGGATGCCCTCAATTTCCTCCCCTGAAGCATCACAAACATATCAAAATCGACTGGGGCCTCCTCCGTCCAATCGCTGAATCATCATCGACGTTGCGTGGTTGTTGATTTTTGGTAACCGGGAATTAAAAAGAATGACAGTAGGAGTATTACATGACCACACAGCAGCCACCAGATTGTTGTGGCGCGTAGGGGTCCTCGCCCTTGGGGACAGCACCCCAGACTGAGGGAACCATGTAGTCTCGAGTGCCGTTGCAGTAGGCGATAATGCTGTTAGATGGTATTAGCATCGGTGCACATGGTCGGGTGCGTCTCTTCAATGGGAGCTGCTCACCTCTTGGATGCCGTGCTGACGGGGATTCGTTCTCGCTCAAGATCCTCACGCAGACGGTTGTTGAGCTCGGTTAGCCGGCGTAGCTTGAGGTCGGCCATCGACTGCTTGTTCTTCTTGATCTGCGTAGGGTCGCCGACATCCCGCGAGGTGTACTGAGGCATCTTGGAACGGGGTGCCGAGGAAGGCGATGTGGGAGAGGTTTTGATAGAAGAGTCGCGGCGATTTGGCGCGCGAGTGGGCTGAGAACTAGGCATCGTTGAATGTTAGCTTGCTGGATGGGGGATTTCGACGAGTTCAGAGTATGGCAAAGGAGGGCATTGCGAGATTGGGGGAGCAGATCAAGAAAGAGGAGACAAATCTCTCGTCAATCGAACTCGCCTCGCTCAATATCTTCGCGAGAAGCTAGTCCAAGGGAACTTGGTCGATCTCTTTACTGAGTCTCGCCAACCCCAATTTCCCTCTTGCCGTAGTACCCGAATGCCCAGATCGTTCACCCCTAAGGCGAGCGAGCTTGATCGCCGAGGAAAATGACTTACGGAAGGTCGTGCTCGAGTCACACAATGACACTGAGAGCTTTGAAAGCGGATGCAGCCGAGAAGGAGAGAATCGACGGTCGGCGCGGTCGTAGACGGTGATGATTGAAATGGGTGGTTGAAGCGGCGAAAAAGGGTCCGTCGAGGAGGCAAGGTAAAATGGAAGGTTAAGGTAGGTAAGGAAGGTTGTGTAGCAACGGCAGCAGGCACGGGCAGGACAGGATGGGCAGGACCCAGGACGGTAGGGGGGAAACTGCAGGCCGAAGGGGAGGAGCGAAGAGGGAATGGAAACCCCGAACTACCCAAAGCCAACAGCAGGTCCAGGTCCCGGAACCACCTGCGCCAGCACAAGCACCAGCACAAGCAGGGCTTAGAGGCTGCGGTGGGGTCGTTCCGGCGGAGGATGGGCCAGTGGCCAGCGGTCTTTTGCTCTCCTGGGGGGCTTCCTGGGTGGTTCGTGCGCTGGGAGCTGTCCCTCTTACTGCGGGAGCCCTGGCATGGAAATTGGGGGGGTAGGGAAGCATCTGGGGGGGCCCCCGTTTGCCCGAACTAGGGGCCTGCTAGGAGCCTGCTAGGGGCTGCTAAAGGGGAGACTTCCATTTAGGGGAGCAAATGGACGGCTCCAGGTACAGAAGCGATTGCTGAGGATCCAAGCCCGCAATCGAGTACGGAGCATGGCAGCATATGGATCGGTCTCCTGAGCGAGGACACCTTGACGGAGTACGCAATAGGTACCTGGGCTGTATGTCCAGACTCGAGCTCTACCTTAATCTGACGTGTTACTGCTACCTAGTAGCCCTCCAACCGCTGAGCCCAAGTTGTGTTCTGTACTACCTACGTCCGCGAGTGCCTCGTAGCAGACCCTGGACGGCAAAAGGGCTTCTGAGCAAATTGGCCTGCCCTCTTGCGATTGGCCGCGCTCGGGGCAGCGGAGCCGTGTTTAATCCCCTTGGCTCCGAAGCCTCCAATCCACACTCTCCGTTTGCGTTCAGGCTTCCCATCTTAGCTGCAAAGCTACTCCGTACAATTAGTTATTAGGAGGAAGGACCTGAATCAGCAGCCCCCTGCCGGAGCCGACAGCTCTAGACCTCAGAGTATGAATCGAGTCTTGTTAGCTCGAGAAAGGGGAAGTCGGATGATGACATTCGTGTCTACTGATACTGGAGAGATGACGCTGCCATTTCACCTCCTCTCGCTTCTAGGTTGTAGGTTGAAGCTTTCCGAGGCAGATCAAAAGCCAAAAGAGAATTTCAAGCCTTGATCAATTCGGTGCAGTAACGACGGGACGGTCTGCCACCAGGCTGCGGGAGTGGAAAGCATCACGCCCTCTCTCTCTTCTCTATCCGTAGGTTGGGACGTGACGAGATGCACAGAGAGCCAAGCCAGTAAGCATCCACACACAACAGGGCCACACCAGCAAAAAGCCTTTTGGTTTGATCCTTCAAAACTTACAGCTGTCACCGTGTCGCCTTCGCCTAGAAACTTTAAACAGTTTGAGCTGAGAACGCGACGGCAAAGCACTGCACCGCTGCAGCACAGACGGTATACCGCCTGCGCATCGTCTCAGAACGCATCCGCAGATCTGTTTGGCCCTAAAAAGACGCTCAGAGCCGCCGTTTCTGTCACTTCCCGCTCCCGGAACACTGCAGGCAGCAGCGGCCTGCATTCATCCAAAGGGGCTGCTCGTTGCTGTGGACTGTCTATCCGTACTCCGTACGAAAACCCCTATTCTCCATTCAACCAGTCGAGGATCGTCGCCCGAGAAAGTAAGCAATGGTCTGCGAATTACGGGCAGATAGGCCAACTGCTGCTATTGGCTCGACGCGTTCTGTTGTTTACATGCAATTCTCTCTCTCTTGATTCTCGTTATTCTCTAATGATATAACAGAGTAGAACTAATAAGAGTCCGGGATCATCTGCTCAAGGAACCAGCTCCACCTATGTTGCTGGGGCTCGCGCCTGCAATTAAGATGAGCCGTCTTGGCAACACAGTCCTTCGCCGGAGGATGAGGAATGGTACATATTCTGTACAGTGCCTCGTGTGCTGGGTCGACAACCTGAGAAGGGCTATGTAACCCTGTGCGATAGACGCGTCCCGTTTCGAAATATCGCGAGTTGTTGCACCGGCGCTGGGGTTTTGGATGGCTTCCACACATTGACGAGAAAAACGAAACATGTCTTGATCTAGAGCGACGTTCCTTCGTTAACCACAATCCAGCAGACACACTCGGTCTCGGACTCTTCCGTCCATTTCCTCTCGTCTTCAACTGTCGCGTCGAGCAAAAGCCGCGCTTCATTGACGCCAGTTCCGCTTGTGGGCTGATGCGCGCCGTCTTCATCAACATGGTTCGAGCTGTCCATTGCCGGTGGATCAGGCTCGTCTTGAGTCTAGCGCCATTTTGGCTCTTACCTCCGATTGCTGCCAGGCATCAAAGTTTCCCCTGGCTAGAGGAACCCCATGCTACACGACACTGAGGAGTGAAAGCCTCAATTTCCCATCGTGAGGCTATTTGATGAAGAGCCTCGTTAGCTACAACAGAAGTCAGTTAAAACCATCTGACGCCATTGTCCAGGGTCGTCTTCGATTGCGATCACGAGTAATTGCTCCATTTGATCAGCTTTGCCTGGACCAGCCCATCTTCAGTGGCTTGATGAGACCACCTACCGCATTCACTCACAACGTTCGGATGTCAAACCAACTCTGCTTTTCTTTAATGAGCTTGCGAAAATATCCTTGAAATTAAACTCGACTCTCTGGTTGAAGAGAACCTCTTTGGACAATGTTAGCTCCATCTCGGTCTGTGGTGACCTTCCGAAGGTTACCCAGTTCAGTGTGATTCGCTCGGATTGTTGTACATAATTGGACTTGAGCCTCATCGTAAGGAGTTTCATATCGACATAACACCAGGTGAAAGGGATTCAGTGCCTTTGCTTCAGTCTCAGTCAGGTCCTATCACGAGAACGAGCTCCAGAGATGTGGCTTGACCTGTGGCTAGTAACCCCAGATCTAGCCACACCGTTTGCTGGCTGGGAGGCTGCTGATGTAAGTTCCACGTGACTTTTGCCATTCTTGGACGTCGGGAGCCCCTCAATGCTCGCAAGCGTCCACACACGAAAATCCAAAAATTCCTCTTACGTGCCTCGCAACACCATCACGAGAGCCGGCCAATCCTCCCAGCACACTCGCCTCCGCAGGCTGCGATCGATCTCGGATCACCTATAAATCTCCTCTCTCAGCCAAGTCATATCTAGAGGAGGTTGCCCAGCATGGTATGTGATATCTTCCTTTGTCCGAGTTGCCACGACTCAAACAGCCCTATCTCTTGATATCTTTACCCCTCCCTCCGCACTATCTTTTCGTCATGATGTTAACTTGTTGTCTTCGATAGCCTCCTCCGCCGCATCAAAAGCCCGAAAATGTCCTAAAGCGCGCCCACGAACTCATCGGCGTTGGTCAGGCCCCCGCGGCCTTGACCTTGCTGCATGAGCACATCACCAGCAAGCGCTCCCGAAATGTTCCCATCGTGTCTCTGGAGCCGGTGATGCTCCTTCTTGTCGAGCTCTCCGTCGAGCAGAAGAAGGGCAAGCTTGCCAAGGATGCTCTATATCAGTACAAGAACATCTCCCAGAACACAAATATTGCCACGATCGAGGTACGTGCTTTCGCTCCGGTCTCGCCCGGATTGCAGGTTGCTTGTCAGACATTCGGCGCTAACGTCTGCGTGCGCAGTTGGTATTGAAAAAGTTCATCGAGCTCGCCGTCCAAAAGGTCACCGCCGCCCAGCAGAAGGCCGATGAAGTTCAGGAGAGCATTGAGGCTACCGCCGCCACTTCCAGCGTCGACGATCTCGAGGCCAGCGAGACCCCCGAGTCCATCCTCCTCGCCACCGTCTCTGGTGAGCAGTCTCGAGACCGTACCGACCGGGCCATCGTCACTCCCTGGCTCAAGTTCCTTTGGGAGGCCTACCGAACTGTCCTCGACATTCTCCGAAACAACGCTCGTCTGGAGATCCTTTACCAGAGCACTGCTACCCAGGCCTTCGACTTCTGCCTTAAGTACACCCGCAAGACCGAGTTCCGACGTCTCTGCGAGCTGCTCCGCAACCATGTCCAGACCGCTGCCAAGTACTCCTCTCAGATGCACGCCATCAACTTGAGCGATCCCGACACTCTTCAGCGACATCTTGAGACTCGTTTCCAGCAGCTCAACGTTGCCGTCGAGCTTGAGCTCTGGCAGGAGGCCTTCCGAAGTGTCGAGGACATCCACACTTTGCTCAACCTTAGCAAGCGACCTCCTAAGAACGTCATGATGGCCAACTACTATGAGAAGCTTACTCGAATCTTCCTCGTCGGCGAGAACTATCTCTTCCACGCTGCTTCTTGGTCGCGATACTATACCCTCCTCCGCCAGTCTTCCGTTCTGGTTGCCAGCGGTCAGGGCAAGAAGGTCGATAACCCCCCTGCCTCCGAGGCTGACCTTCAGAAGGCTGCCTCTTTTGTCCTTCTTTCGGCTCTTGCCATCCCTGTGATCAGCACTTCGCGATCCCGCGGTGCCATGGTGGACTTTGACGAGGCCAGAAAGAACAAGAACTCCCGCCTGACCCATCTCCTCGGCATGTCCCAGGCTCCCACTCGTGCCAGGCTCTTCCGTGATGCCCTCTCCAAGTCTCTGCTTCAGCGTGCTCGCCCTGAGATCCGAGATCTCTACAACATTCTGGAGGTTGACTTTCATCCATTGTCTATCTGCCAGAAGATCTCTCCTATTCTGACCAAGATTGGTGACGACGCTGAGATGGAGAAGTATATCCTCCCTCTCCAGCAGGTTATTCTTACCCGCCTCTTCCAGCAGCTCTCCCAGGTCTACGAAACTGTTGATCTGTCCTTCGTTGAGAGCCTGGCCCAGTTCCCTGAGCCTTATCAGGTCACTCGCGGAACTATCGAGAAGTTCATCATGAACGGCAACAAGAAGGGTGATCTTTCTGTTCGCATGGACCATGCCACTGGCGTCCTGAGCTTCGACAACGACGTCTTCTCCTCCTCCAAGGCTGGCCACAGCGGATCCACTGCCGGCTCTGCCGAGTCTGAGTCTGGCACTGTCCAGCGTCTCCAGAGCACTCCCTCAGAGATCGTCCGCTCCCAGCTCACCCGACTTGCTAAGTCTCTCTTTACTACTTGCCACTACATCGACCCCGGCCTCAACAAGGAGCGCATTGAGGCTCGCAATGCGGCTTTGGCTCGCGCCAAGGATGGTTCTGAGCAGGAACACCTAGATATCCTCGCGCGAAAGGAGGTCATCCAGAAGCGTAAGGAGGAAGCCTCTGAGATCCAGGCCAAGAAGGAAAAGGAGAACGCCCGCCAGAAACGACTTCGCGAGCAGGCTCTCCAGGAGGCCGAGGACAAGCGGCTCGCTGCTGAGCAGAAGGAGCGTGAGGCGAAGCGTATCAAGGCTGAGCATGACCGTGTTCGCAAGGAGGAACTCAAGAAGCAGATCGCTGATCTCAAGATGGGCGATAAGGCCATTGATATCGACCTGGAGGATTTGGACAACCTTGACAGCAACCGCCTGCGTGCCATGAAGCTGGCTCAGCTGGAGCGTGAGAAGAACGATGTCAATGAGCGTCTCCGCGTCACTGGCAAGCGACACGATCATCTTGAACGTGCTTTCCGTAAAGAGGAGGTCAAGAAGTTGCACGAGGACCATGCCAAACAGAACGAGGAGGATCGTGCCATCTACGAAAAGGTCAAGGCCAAGACCCTGAAGGATGCTGAGCAGAAGCACAAGGAGAGTGTTGAGCTCAAGCACCGACTGAGCCGCCTGGTGCCTATGTACGAGTCATACCGCGACTCTCTCCATGAGCGTCGACGTGATGAGTTTGAGAAGCGCCGTCGTGATGCCGAGCGGGAGCTAGAGAAGCAGATTACTCTCCGTAAGAAGGAGGTTCGCGACCGACGTCTCCGAGAGAAGCGTGAGCACGAGGAGAAGGAGCGCGAGCTTCGCGAGGCCGAAGAGCGTGCCGCCCGCGAGAAGGAGGAGCAACGCATTCGGGAGGAGGCACGCAAGGAGGAGCTTGCCAAGCTCAAGGAGAATCGAGAAAAGGAGCGTCAAGAGATGTTGGAGAAGGCTGCCCTTCAGCAGCGACGCGAGGAGGAGGCCCTGGCCCGGCAGAAGGCCAAGAAGGAACAGGGACCTGCTTTGGCGCGAGCTCCGGAGCGTACAGAGCGCACAGAGACCCCCGAGGGCCGGAGACCACCCGTCTTTGGTGGCGGCAAGTGGCGGGAGCGCGAGGCCGCCCAAAAGGACGACGCTCCTCCTCCTGCCCGTGTCCCCATGGAGAGGACCGAGTCCAACGACAGGCCCTCTGCTGGTGCTCCTCCCCGACTGCAGCTCGCTGGTAACAAGCCCAGCTGGCGCGAACGCGAGGCTGCTAGGCAGGCTGGTGGTGGCGGTGGCGGTGGCGGTGGCAGTGGATCCGATAGCGGTTCTTCCGCTCCTGCTCCGCGTTTCGCGCCTCGGGGTGGTGCGCCGATGGACCGCGCAGATTCTGGCCGCAGTGAGGACGATCGAAAGCAGTCTCCTGCTCCCCCTGCGGAGCCTCTGCCCCCATCGCGAACTGCCGGCAAGTGGGTTCCCCCTCATCTGAGGAACAAGGCTTGAAGGGGAATGGAGAGCGCAGTCGGACATGCATTGTTTGCGATTCGCAACGGCGTTTAGGGATTGGTTGGTTGCACAGGGAGATGGTTGTACTCTAGAGCTCAGTCTAATCCGTCGTTTTGAAGGTTGAGCGCACCAGAGATTGGAAGGAAGCAAAAGTAGTACGCAGGTATCTATTCAAGGTGATTGAGCATACGAGTACCACGTTCCCAACGTTTTCAATATTCAAGCTCTCTGTTGCTGAGTGCGGTAGATGAATGACAATCTTACAGGCTTACTATCGCGAAGCCAAGTGCCACGATCCAAGTAGGGCCGGTTATTTAGTTTCCATTCCTCGTGCCCCGTGCATGTAGCTTTCATAGATATCATGGCTGGCATGTAGAATGGGTGAACGACACGCCGTCAGTCACTTACAGCATTGACCATCTGGTGAAAGCTCGGGGTCCGCGGTGGGCGTCTCAATCTCAATCGGGCTTGTCTGATTCTGGCTCCATCGCAACTGTGTATTACGGGAACAAAGGCGGCCCAGGGAGAGAAGGGTATCGATGGAAGCGAGACAATAGCCACCGACGGCTGGCAAAGAAGTACAGGGGTGTATCAAGGGTATATGGAAACAAGAGAGAGAGGCAGGCTGCACGAGAGTTCGGTTCCTGGATCCTGCGTGCGCGCCCCAACGGTTCCGAGACCAGGCATAGACGGACCTCGCCGAGAGTCGCTATTGACCAGGCTTTCCAGATGAGAAGGTGACTGGCGAGTAGTGGAATCAGGCAAAGCGAGTATCAATATCGTGAAGTGTGGTGCGAAGCTAGAGTCAGGGAGTGTTGAGAGGCGTCAAGCTCCTTTCAGATCAGCGAGAGATGTTGATTGATTGTCTGACCTGCCAACCCAGGTGCATTGGTTCAACCTGTGTCCGTATAATACGTCACTCGCATCTGCGGCCCAACCTGCTATTCAAATATTGATCGAACTAGTGCCTGGGTATTATACTCTTTCTTATCCAAACATTGGCGTGTGGTAAACGACTTCTCAGAGTTTGATAACTCGCTACCCTGCAGTTATTGTAAGTCGTAGTTGGGCAAGTCTACCGACGTTCAGCCTTTCACGTGCACACCTCAGCAGTAACCCGCCCGAAAGCTTATTTGAGCGTCCCGTCTTCAGCCACGCTTCAGATATAAAAAACGATGACGAGCGTCTCGAGCCAGAATTCCTCCGAAAGGGAAGCGCACCGCATGAACCCCTCTGTGGCTGACCAGCGAGGCGGACTAACGCGCAGAGGCTGCCAACCTAAAGCGTTTTCTTGTCTCTCAGCCTTGACTAAATCCGGCCGACTCAGCGCCCGGCCAGACCGGACGGCGCGCATGCATCTAGATGCTCGTCGCATGGGATTTCCGGCGTCAAGACGTTGATTCAAGCGAGACTCTTGTTTTTCGAACGGAGTCGGTAACATCGAAGAGGACCTTGTGTTATTGTTTAATCCCTGGAGCGGAAAGCAGCAAGTGCTGGGCCATGGCCGAGATGAAGCTAACATGGCCCTGGCACTCTATCACGGGCCCGATCCAAAGGTAAGTGCCTGTTTAGGGAATTAGGCATTTGATCATATTGCAGATCTAGATCTATGTTTCGGGAAGACGGGATGCTTTACAGGGATCAGCAAGGATCTTCACCTGTCAAGGCTGCCAAGTGAGCTCTTGCTTCGGACCCCTGGGGTCGCCACGGATTTTCCAATCCTTCGATGGAGCCTTGGATGGACCTTGAGAGCTTGAGAGCTTGACAACTTTAGAGCGTGGAAGCGTACCTGAATCTGCCTCCCGTCTGCAGGAACAAGTGGAAATCCTGCAGGAACACTGAGGCGCCTCTGAAACTGTTCCGGGAGCCGACAGCCATCGGACATGTCTGGACCTTCAGCATCTCCACGTGCTCCAGACTTTCACTTTCTCAAGCTCTCTGGTTTTTGTCAGCATCTCAAGCCTCTTGGTCTCTCGCTTACTCGGTTCGTCCCAAGACTATGGGCCAGCAAGCCAATGTCTTGCCCACAACTGAGATCTCCACCAGGTTCAATGGGCAAGATCCCTAACCCGATCGAGCTCCATCAGATAGTCTCGCCACCAGTGAGCCGTTCCTCTCATCATAGCCCTCGATCTTTGTCTGCTTCCGGCGGCTCGTGGCGTCCGTCTACATACAGTTCAGGCTCTAGGAAGAGCGCCTCATGTGCCACCTATCGACTCAGGGCCCTGTCACGCCGGGCAGCTTCATTGACGTCCAGAGGCTATGCTGTGACATTGCGGGTGGAAGACGGGGCTTCCGGTCCCTGATTCTATGGCTTGTCGTGGACGTGCGTTCGAGATCTGATCTGATCTGCAAGAGGCTTGAGAGTCTTTCCGTCACGATCATCGACCTGGCACGCGAATAAATAACCTTGTCTCCCCCCTCCAAAATCCAGTCTCTTCTCATCACCAAACAGCAGCTTCACAAGTGAACAGCCCACTCTCACACTCCCTTCTCGCAAACCTCACATTCCCTTATTTGCTTACCTTCGGGTACCACTCTCTTTAAGACTTGCTCGCTCCCGTCGCCATCGACATATTCAACACCATAACCACCTACAAGAACAACTTTGACAACTACTGTTGCGACACTTGATCCGCTCCTTGGTCGACATCCGCAACATGGCTTCGCTTCGAACCATCGTCGCCAGTGCGACCCTCGCACTGGTCGGAATCACTCAGGCTCACCACGTTGAGCTCCCATCCTGTCTGGACCCTTTCCAGTCTTACGTCTACTCTGGATGCTACAGTGATGGCATTGAGGGCTCTAGCGCGCCCGCTCTCATCTACCGCTCCAGCCAGAATCAGTACAACATGACTGTCGAGAAGTGTGTCTCCGAGTGCAAGGGTAACGGTTTCCGATATGCCGGACTCAAATACTGGGGCGTCTGCTATTGCGGTTCTACTGTCAGCGGTGCTCAGCTCGGCGAGGATAATTGTAACCTCCCCTGCAGTGGTGACAACACTGAGATGTGTGGTGGTAGCAATTCTCTCTCTATCTGGCAGGACCCTACCTTCAAGACTACCACCATCGTTAGCGGCCTTGGCTCAATAATCAAGACCGTCGCTGACTACAAGCCACTCGGCTGCTACACTGACTCTTCTGCCAAGGGTCGGGCTCTCTCCTGGGGCATGGATATGGACGGCTCTAGTATGACTCCCACGAAGTGTCTGAATGCTTGCTCCGACGAAGGATTCCCCCTGGCTGGCATCGAGTATGGTGGAGAGTGCTATTGCGGAAATGTCCTGGCCAACGATACTGTCAAGGCCGACCCCTCTGATTGCAACATGGGCTGCAATGGTGACCAGAACTTCAAGTGTGGTGGCCCCAGCCGTCTGAGCATCTATGTCTCGACCGACTTGCAGTCTCTTCAGCCCTGTGGTTGGAAGCCTGACTCGCAGTCCAGTTCGTCTGCTTCGACCACATCTAGCTCGACTTCGTCTACTTCATCCACTACCTCGAGCTCGGTTATCAATAATGGAGGCGCCGGCGCCAGCACATCCACTACAACTACCAGCAGCAGCTCCGTCTCTAGCTCTAGCTCCACCGCCTCAAGCTCGTCCAGCACAACTACTTCGAGCTCGTCTACCAGCACCAGTACTACAGCCACCAGAACCAGCACTTCTAGCACCTCAACCCTGAGCACCAGCACCAGCACGACCTCGCAGTCGTCCACCATCACTTCCAAGACCACCACCACCTCGTCGTCTTGCACCACCGTTGGCCCTATGTGCACTGCTACTGTTGTCGTTCCCAATGACTGCGAGTACAAGTGCGGTTCATGGTGCGCCCCCTCCGTTCCTGACTTTCAGGACCAGGACAGCTGCCAGAACGCCTACAACAACTGCGCCAAGAACATTGCCGCTTGTTTCCAGAAGGCTGGCTGGCCTGGTGCCCTCAACTGCTTCGACTTCTCCAAGTGGTGCGATGGTGTTCAGGGCTTCTGTGCCTCCACCTGCTCTCGCGGCCGCAGCTGCAACAAGCACAGCTGTGTCAAGCAGAACCAGCCCTCTGGCGGTAACCCTGTCAAGACTACCACATCCGTCTACCCTTGCGCTGCCACTACTACCAGCAGCACCGTTGCCCCTGCCTCGTCCACCTCGGTCGCTCCCCAGCCCACCAACATCTGCCAGCAGCCCACCTCTCGCACCTACGGTTATGGTCCCGGTAACCCCGTTGCTGGTATTGAGCTGCCCCTGGTTGGCTGCAACGATCTGAAGTCCGACTTCAGCCAGAAGCCCTTCAAACTCTACAATGACGATGACACCCGCTCGTGCAAGTCCTACCAGCGCACCCAGCAGTCCAACGCCTGCTCTGATGCCTGCAAGACCCAGTACGACCAGTGTGTGGGCGTCTACGTGCAGAGCTGCAAGAAGCTTAACAAGCGTGGCCACACCCACTTCCATAAGCGGGCCCTTGAGAAGTCTGGCCTCGAGCCTCGCTGGTACAACTTCTTTGGCAACGACCAGTGGCAATCTGCCCAGAGCAAGTGCTCCATCCAGTACCAAGATTGTCTGTACGAGAACTCTCAGGTCAACGCTGCTGCCCGTTGTCAGAAGTGGGGCTCTGGTGTTTAGAGACTTGATGATAAGGGTGTCGGACCCGTTTGGGGAAGGATTAGAAGGGAAAGGTTAGGTTCAAGATTGATTATATGGAAAGAGGTTCTGGCTTTGGTTTTGTATTTGCCTTGAATTTTTAAGATTGGGTTGCATTGCATTGGATAGATACACACTCGCTTGGGTTAGAATTATTAGCATAGACTGTCGTTTGCTACAATATAGAGGCTGCATTGGTTTAACCCTGTTGAACTTTTTTCTTTTTTGAACTTGTGATACTGACTTGAATGGTTATGACCTGAAACTGACCGGTCTTGGGAGCTGACACCAACTACGAACCGAGATATACAACATCAGGTCTAACATAAGTCTCATTCATTCCTAAAGCCCAAGGCTTGTGTCTAAATCATACTGAGACTGGCTTGATGTCAGAGGAGAAACTAGGTTATAGACCGGTACAGTGCAAGAGTTCAGGCAAGGGACATAATGGATCATTTGGCACTGTGCGGCAAGGGAGCGACGCGGCGGCCTCGGCCTCGGGACCTGAAGCACATGCTTCTCTTCTTCACCCACGTCAACCCCTTGAGTGAGTACCTTTGATTTCACAGCAAAGTCCCCAATTCAGCATCACAGATCCAGCATGAACTTGGTACAGAAGTCAACTGACCTGGCGTCATCTTTGGCGCCGGCGCAATGGTGCCAGAGCTTCTTCGTTCTCTCAGCAGGTCTCATTCTCTTCATTCAAGCCCTCCCGCAAGATGTCCGCAGCGCCCTCCTGGACTACGGCGCTCGACGGCCCAAGGAGACAAAGGGAGTCAAGGGCAAGCCGGGAGCCCAAAAGAAAAGCCTCGGAGGCGTTAGGTCCTTTCTGAAGAACCTGACGAATTACGGGCAAGTGCCTCACTCGTGGTTTTTGCACTTCTACATCATCTCGGTGCTCTCTTCGGCGCTTTGGGCATGGCAATACCTCCAGAGAGGTTCACTGATGAAAATAATTGCGACACTGCAAGGCCAAGCTCACCATTCATCGATGGATTTGGAGCAGGTCTTTGTGGCTTGGTTGCTCATGACCTTGCAGGGCTCGAGGCGACTGTACGAGAGCCTTTACGTGTCCAAGCCAGGGTCGTCACCCATGTGGTTTGTTCATTGGGCGCTTGGCCTCGTGTATTACACTACAATGGGCGTTGCAGTCTGGATCGAGGGGTCCGGTACGTCACAAACATGCAGAGTCTCCTAATTCGAAAACTGACTGTTCCTAGGCGCAATCCTCGCATCTTGGGACTCGCCCAGCCAACCCCTTCGAATGCCGCGAAAGGTACCGTCGGCGCTAGCATTGTACGCTGTGGCTTGCTTGAAGCAGAACCAATGCCATAGGTATCTGGCAAGCCTGAAGAAGTACACGCTCCCAAGCGAAGGATGGTTCGAATATCTGATTTGCCCGCACTACACCTGCGAATGCCTCCTGTACGTTGCCATTGCCTGGGTTGCCGCGCCCCAAGGTCAGCTCCTAAACAAAACGGTCCTATGCGGACTCTTGTTCGTTACCGTGAATCTGGGCGCCACAGCGTACGGTACGAAGAAGTGGTATGCCGACAAGTTTGGTGCGGACAAGGTGGCCGGGAAATGGACAATGATCCCCCTCGTATTCTAGGCTCACTCGAGCGCCCGGGTCGTTCATCGCTTGAGAAACATGCCAAGTTTGTTCGCCATCTTTGAGACCTGAAGAACATCTCGGTAGGTCAGACTTGTACGGGTCTGACGGACATTTCGGCCACTGGCGTAAGCGTCAGGGGAGCGGAGTAGGTCCCAGTTGGCGACAGTGTCTGCACTGAGTTCGATGTCCTCTTCAATATCGGCGATACCGTGGAGGTGGTCGGTGTATAGCTGATCCGTCGTAATGAGAAGACTACGAGGTTCCTGCAGGATCCTCCAAGCTGGTACGGGGTCAAGGGCTCCATCGTCCTTGCTGCGATACAAGTTCAGGCACAAACTGGCTCCGAGGCTCACTGTGCACACAGCTGGCCAATACGCGGCGCCATCCTACACAAAATGAGCATTACATAGCAAGGAGGAGTTATCACCTGTCGTGTACTCAACTTATGCGGCATAATGCCAATACCCGGGGGATATTCGTTGATAAGAACATGATTGGGCCTTTTGTGAGGACTCCCATCGAAGATGTGTCCAGGTTCGGAATCTTGAGTTGGGAGCGATAACAAGCGAGAGATGACAGGGCTCTCGAGCCAATTAGGCAGAGGAGCGTCAAGGAGTTTGTTGTTGACAAGATCCGAGGGCCATGTTTGAAGACGACGTTTTGTGAGCTGCTTCCATCTCGGCTTAGGCGCGCCAGACACCTAGGGGCAGCTTTCATCAGTGATGAGCCAGGTATCGTGTCAAGCCAGGCCACACACTTTGTCCAAAATAATTTGCTCCTCTTCTTCGCTTATGAAGTTTGGAATGTAGTAGGCCGTCTGAGGTAGAGTGGTGATCCTAGCGTGCTCCAGCGAAGTTGGCAGTGAAGCGTCACTGCAGCCGTCATCTTTGTTCGCACTGGTGAAGGAAGAAGATGGATCCATAATGTCGAATAGTTCTTGTTGTTGGCCGAACGAAAGAACGAACAAACAAACGACCGATCAATCAATCAATCAATCAAGAACTAGCATAAATCCCTGCAATATATGCCGCAGCGTTCGGCTGTTCCATGAAGATCAAAGGGGTAGGTAGGCAGGTAAGCAGGCTCTTGGTGATGGCGCCGGGTGGTGTTGACTAGGATCAGCACGAAGCAAGGATGGTTAGAGTGGAGAATCAAAGTGAGTGGTTGCCTGAAAGTCCAGTCAGGTGGTGGGTGCAAACGGCCCGGGGGACGGGAGTGGAGGAGGGGGAAATGAAACCTGCCAGGCAAGACGCTGAAGACACAATAACAAGGGAGATCTCATAGTTGATTGGTACTGTAAGAGAACAGCGAAGGAACCGCTAGAAGGAATCATGTGAGCTTAGTTATGACCTAAAAGGCGTGAAACTAACTATTCGATTGACTTTCCACCTGGAGCTGAGCCTGAACTGATTCTGGCCTTTGGCTCGTATCGTTGAGGACCTATGGATCAAGGTGTCATCTTCAGGTGCCATTGCCGCAGGGGTGGTTGGGTCACTACCCGTAAGTCTACTAAAGGTACACTGGGCCTCAGCGGTTTCCAGCAGATAGACTCAGTATTATTTAAGCTGGGGACTAGGTGGGAAGAGATAAGGAAAAGTACGGGTAATAGAGGGAGGTTAGTACCTAAGGACGCCAAACCTCAACTGATATTCATTCGCTTCATCTTTGTTGGCGGCGTTTCTTGTCTGCTCCCCCCTGCTCGCCAAGTGTTAATTCGTCAAAAATGCGGTCAGTGATTTTGTGTGCGTCCGTACTACCTTGGCCTTCCTACCCGGCCAGCACTAAAATACAGTACGAATGAGAGAAAGCCCCATCCAATCATATCTTCTCTATCCATCTAGGCCTTAGGCCTTGGCTCTTGCTCTCGACTTGGGCAAAGACCCGTAGGCGGTTTTCGTTCTCAATCATCCTCCTGCAAAACAAGGTTCAGATTCAGCCGGCTGCGACGATTATCGATTCTGCGTTAGAAAGCATCCAATCTCATCTTCAAAACAAACCTCCTTATCAATTTCGTGTACGCCCTCCGACCGCCCGATTTTTCGATACTCGGCCCTCGAATCCCCCCCGTAGCCTTTGTCGCCTTCGTCTCCTTGCTTCGTGCGTGTCGCTCTGTCTGGCGTCTTCTGTGGCCCTATCCTCCGCGCCCGCGTCCTCTCGTTGCCTCACCGAATCCATCTCTTGCTGCGCCCACCCGTTGTCCTCCGTTCTCGCCGTCGACAGGGGCTCGCCCTTTCGGCTCATCCACGCGAATCAATCGCCTCTGTCATCATCGTCCTCGTCATCAACACCAGAATGGTGGTAGTCGCTAGTCGTCCTCGCAGGTAAATGTCATGGATGCGCAGAATGCTGCCCAGTCCGTCCAGACGAGGCCTGCTGGCGATTCACCCCAGCGGTCCGACTCCAAGCTCGAAACCACCAAGTCAACGCCGCCGCCTGTAAGCCCCAAGCCTTCCGAGCCTGTTGATAAGGACAAGGCCGCTCGTCAACCTGCGAATTCTTCATCGGCACCCGATTCAAACGCTCCTCAAGACCGCGACTCTGACGCCGAAACTATCGTTCTACCGGGCAAGGATGGCCACTCTCCCTCCAAGGCTCGCAAGGTGAGACAGGAGGACAAGAGCGATGGCGATGGCGACGCTCCCAAATCCTCAATCAAGGCGGCCGGCTATCACCCCCCTGAGATGGAAAAACAGTCTTCTATCCTTGCCCGCACCGGCGATCCCATCAAGAAGAAGCGCTTGTCGGCCCATCTCGAGCGCGAGAAACTGTCACGGGGCAAAGATGCGGCGGCGTCGAGTGGTTTGAGCTCTGCGCCTGCGTCTCCACCCCAGCACCGGCATCAGCAGCGTCGCCGCTCCGACGACCCTCGCTCATCTTCCGACTCTGAACACTCTTACCCTCGGCCCTCCAAAGCCCTCCGCGAAAAACTAAAATCAGGCGAGCGTCTGGTGCCGCACAAGCGAAAAGGCCCCAGAGTTGAGTCCGACGACGAAGCCGACAGCCGCAAGGTCCGGCGACAACGAACAATCAGTTCAAGCATCGACTCGGGTCGCCTGCACAAGGAGCACAAGCCTCTCCCTACCAAGTCACACCATGATTCACAGAACCGATCTCTCTCCCCACAGTCTCGATCTCACCGACGGAGCGCCTCCTCACAACTACCCTCATATTCTTCCAACGGCCTCGGCCAAAAGAAGAAGCGCTTACCGCCTCCTTTGCACTCGACCGATTACCACTCTGACGAGTCCTCTGCCAGTGGCAGCCCCCACCCTCGCAGCTCGAAACTCCGTAGCCTGACAACGCCCGTCGCCGAGACCAATGCTTCTCCCGCAAGAATGGCACCGCATAAGAAGCACCTCGATGCTCACGGCCAGACCTTTTTAGCTCGAGCCTGCGCGCGAGGTGAGTATGAGGGCGCCAAGACTCGCCTTCTCGAGAGAGCCGAAGATCTGAACGTCGCCGATTACGCTGGAAACACGCCACTGCAAATTGCCGCCATTAATGGTTGCGAAGATATTGTCAAGCTTTTGATCGACGCTGGATGTAATCTGGACTGTGTCAACTACGACAAAGACACGCCACTGCTCGACGCAGTCGATAATGGCCACCTAGGCGTAGTGAAGCTGCTGCTAGATGCCGGTGTTAACCCTCGGAAAGCAAACGTCAACGGCGAGGAGCCTATCGACCGTGTAAGCGATGACACGGAGAATGCGGAGGAAATTCGAGCTGCTTTGATGGAGGCAAGAAAGCGAGCCGGTGACCGACGGCGAACATCAGAAGACCGCCACTCTCAACACGATTACCACGACGCGAGGGATTCGCACGCACCGGAAAGTCCACGTCATTCTCCTGCTACAAATCTATCAGGATCGGGACGAAGGCCAGGTACTGTACGCTCAACAAAGACAAGAAACGATTTGCTGTACATGCCTCTGGACGATAAAACCCTCCGACAGGCTGCTGGACGTGGTGACGAGGAAACTGTTGCCCGCATTCTACAGGTGAAGGAAGGATATAACGATCCCGAGTCTATGGTTGCTGCGGCAAGAGGCGGTCACGATTTGGTTATTCAATTACTCCTAGGCTTGGGCGGAGCCAACCCCGACCCAGCCCCCATATCATCTGTACAACCAGAGTTCGCAACACCGATACTTGCAGCAATTGGACAAGAGAATATCAAAGTCGTCGAATTACTTTTAGAGCAGGGTGGTTTTGATCCGACAAGGCGTTTCAAGGGCGACGCATACTACGAAATTGCGCGACGTCGGCAGGGCTCGAACTGGAAGGAAGAAGAGCACATGTTGAAGAACGCTTACGATGAGTACAAGCGGAATCACAAGGATTCGGCCAAGACGAAATCCCCCAGCCGACGCGAGCGGGAGCGTGAACGCGCTGAACGTGAAGGTCGTGAAGCCAAGCGGGCCAGGCGGGCCGATGCAAAGGAAGAAGCTCGAATGCAAAAGAGGAATCTCTCAAGCCCGGAACCGAAAAAGAAGTCTGGCATTTCCAAACTCACCAACACGAGGGAGAAGCGAAGGTCCGACTCAATCACGAACCATGGAGACGATGTTCCCCCCAAACGTGGCCCCGGGCGCCCTAGGAAGGAAGACCGCGTCCCATCTATCAATGTTTCCGATCGTGAAATATCCCCCACTATTTCTCACAAGCAGCTCAAGGTGAAGCGTGCTGAATCAGATGCTGCTGGTGTATCATCTGAAGGCGAAACTGTTAAGCCGAGGAGAAAGCTTGTGTCCAAGGGCGAACTTCGAGGGGAACGAGAGAAACAACGGCGTGCTAGTATGGCTTCTAACGCCTCGTCCTTCAAAGAACACCCGACAAGCCCCCATGACTCAAGACATGATGAGCCGTCCGACAAGCATAGGGTCGACAAATTGTCTGAAAAATATCACGATCGAACCAAGGCCCTCAAGCGAGACGAGTCCAGGGATCGTCTGTCAATCTCCGGCGAAGGGTCGACCAAGAGGCATCGTACTAGTATTACGCCTGACCGACCCAGTAACGGCGATAAGGATGAAAGCGAAGTCCCGCCCAAACGACGACGCCTTGATGGCGAAACCAAGGAAAAACGGCCAAAGCAGGTTTTGTCTTCAGATGAACGACCTCGCAAGTCCAGCACCCTTCCAGACTCTTCCAAGCTCTCTTCCAAGCCAAGTCACAAGAAACACGACGATGACCAACGGGAAAGACATCATGACTCTCATCGCGCAGACCCTGATCGATCTAGCAGCAGCGAAAAGCAGATTCATGTCAAGTCAGAAGAAACTGATGTAGAGATGAAGGATGCCGACTCGATCAAGGCTGTGTCGGAGGCTGAGCTACAAGCTGCTCGAGCCAAGGAGGCCAAGGAGGCCGAGCAAGAGAAGCAACGCCTCGCCGAGCTAGAAGAGACGAAGAAGAAGGAAGAGGCCAGGAGGAAGGAGGAAGCACGGAAGAAGGAGGAAGAGCGCAAACGAGTCGAAGCTGAGGAACAAAAGAAGCGTGAAGAGGAAGAAGCCCGAAAGAAGGCAGAGGAAGAGGAGAAGAAGCGCAAGGAGGAGGAGGCGGAGCAGGAGAGAAGACGGAAGGAAGAGGAAGAACGTGAGGCCGAGCGGAAGCGCAAGGTAGAAGAGCGTCGGCGCCAGGAGGAGGAGGAGAACCAGCGACGCGAAGCCGAGGAAAAGATACGTCGCGAGGAAGAGGAGAGAAGAAGGCTCGAGGAGGAAAGGAAGAAGAAGGAGGAAGAGGAACGAAAGCAGCGAGAGGAAGAGGAAAGACTGCATCGTGAGCAGCTTGAGCGAGAAGCAGCTGAAGAAGCACGCCGCCAACGCGAAGACGAGGAACGTAAAGAACGCGAGCGCCGAGAACGCGCGCATCGCGAGGAAATGGAAAGAAAGCGGGCCGCTCGTGAAGCCGAACAGCGACGATTGCGTGAGGAGCAGGAACGCGCGCGCCTCGACAAGCTGCCCCCTCTCCTGCGATGGCTGGATACGTGCCCAAACCCCAAGCTCCCTGTGCTCGCAGAGAAGTTCAAGCGGATGCAAGGTTGTCGATACGATACCATTCGGCCGGAAGCTAACCGAACACCTGAAGGACGCGAGCAATGGGTTCTCAACACTCATGCTGCTCTACTTCTTGGCGAGAAAGATCTGGATCTATCGAGATGTAAGTCTGCCCGGCGACATGGCACGACATAATTACTGATTTTTCTTCCAGACACGGCTTGGGAGCGTGTCCCCGTTTCCTCCCTGGCCAAGTTGACGCTTTGGCGAATTGAATGGAGCCTCTACTCTCTTGTTGATGAGAAGCTATGGGGTCTTGGTCGCCAATTGCCCAACTATTATGGCGACGAGGATCCTTCTGATATGCGTTTCCAGACGAAACAGCGGCTCAAGCAAGAGGCTTGGGAGAGGTTTCTCAACATGGACATGTTCTTTGTTAAGGTATGTGGTGATGAAACGCTCAATTATTAGTATTCACACTAACATGGACCCTTAGGTGTCGGATTTGATGTATACTATTCCCAACATCCCACATCTTTGCCACATCCGGCTTGCGGTCGAATACCGTGAATTGTTGGAAACGGAAGCGCAAAGCCTCGGATGGAGGACATGCCAGAAATGGAAGCAGGATCCAGATGCCAGTCGCTTCCATGGCTTCGCCCCACGATCCAAGTATTACCTCGGCGGTAACATAGTGGGCGAAGACTTGCCCCAACTCGCACAAACGAGTAAAACGCCATTCCCAGAGAAAAGAGTCCCTCGACGGGGATTGGTTCAAGTCTATCCAGACGATCCAGAGTATACTCGGATCTGCGTCGAGCAAGGGCTGGAGCATCTGGTGAGTGGCCACCTAAGTCCACCTCTCGTTAACGGCATCCACTCGTCACCTATTAGCCAAAAGTCTGTGGCTTCAGGCGGACCTGTTCTGAACGGCACAATAAGGGTTTTGACGCCGGGTTCGACATCTGAAGGCATGACGACATCAACTACCGCCTATGAGGGGCTCACGAATGGAATTAACGGAAATTGAACCTGACGACACCCAATGTACATGAGTCTCAGGTTCTCGATTGAGAACACGCTGTTATACTACCACGTCAAGGTTTTTTTCTTCTTGTTTTTGTATCGAGGTAACGATCATGGACGGCGCAGGCACAGACGGGCAGGTAACGGTCTGGGTTTTTATTTTTGTCGACACGGGGATGACGGCAGGTTGAGGTCAGGTATCTACCCATGAGGATTGGATCGGAACAGGCCTATTTCAGGAGGAAATGGCCACGACGTTGAACTCGGTTGGATGGTTGTCTGTGAACTTAGCGGACGATGTCTGAAGGCGAAGGCGAAGGCGACAGAAGTTGTGTCGCGTGTCAGGAAGCAGAGTGGCAGTCATATCGTACGAAGCAAATGGCTTGAGAGGCCCGATGTCACTATTGGAACGAGGCACTGTTAGACAGACTCGGTTCCTCTGTCTGCAAGCTCGTATGGTAGAAGTAACGAAAAAAATAAAAATCAACAAAATATTCAAAATGCCACCTTGTCTGTCCCGGGCATTTTTGTGTAAACCAACGTTGTTTAAGGTCCCGGACGCAATTCGGCGAGGGACTTGATTGGCCCTGGAAATGGGCCGTGAGTGGGCCGCACTAGCTGACATCACTAGGTCGTGGCGGCAGCAAAAATTTACCCCACCATCTTGACGACTCCAACACACGCATTTGCAATTATCACCAAAAGTGCCTGTTCGCCACGAATTGTGTCGCAAACCGAAGACCACAGGCCAGACGCAACCCAGAAACAAGTCGATACTGTAGTTTCAACTAGCCGCAGCCATGGCGACCACGGTGGATAAGGTAAGTCGTTGCTTGCTGCTATCAAGTTGTACCTTGGACGATAATGCTAACCTCGACTCCCCCGCCAGATCAAAGATATTGAGGCCGAAGTACGTGATACCCATCGAATTCCCTCGGATGACGATAGTCGAAGATTGACGATCGAACCCCTCGTTTTCCGACCAACCGGCTCTAACCCGTGTAACACAGATGGCCAAGACCCAGAAGAACAAGGCGACGTCGTTTCATCTGGGTCAACTCAAGGCCAAGTTGGCCAAGCTCAAGCGCGAGCTGTTGACTCCCAGTAGCGGAAGCGGCGGTGGCGCCGGTGCTGGATTCGATGTGGCCAGGACGGGTGTCGCCAGTGTTGGCTTCATCGGCTTCCCTTCGGTGGGAAAGAGTACGCTGATGAGCCGACTGACGGGCCAACACTCGGAGGTGGCCGCTTACGAGTTCACTACCCTGACCTCAGTGCCCGGTCAGGTCGTCTATAACGGTTAGTTACAGTTCTCCCTCCTCCGTTTCGTCCCGCCCTCCCGCGGTTGCGGCCGTTGTGGCGGCTTGATACCCGATCCCTTTCTCGAGCTGCTCGTTAGAGTTGCTCCTCCGTGCCCCAAACATTGTGGCAGATGGGCTGATCCGCACTCTTTAGGCGCCCCCTTGCAGATGATCGACCTTCCGGGAATTATTGAGGGTGCCAAAGATGGTCGAGGTCGAGGTCGACAAGTTATTGCCGTTGCCAAGACGTGCCACCTGATCTTCATTGTGTTGGACGTGAACAAGCCTCTGACAGACAAGCGTGTGATCGAGTCGGAACTCGAAGGCTTCGGAATCCGCATCAACAAGGAGCCCCCCAATATCACGTTCAGGAAGAAGGACAAGGGTGGCCTCAATATCACCAGCACCATGCCCCTGACCCATATCGACAATGACGAGATCAGGGCTGTCATGAGCGAATACCGAATCAACTCTGCAGACATTACAATCCGATGTGACGCTACCGTTGATGACCTGATCGACATCCTCGAGGCCAAGAGTCGAAGGTAAGGAGGCTGCCAACACCTGTGGCGATTATGCAATTGAGGTAGAGACAGACTTGATGCTGACCCCGTTGAACTGCCAGTTACATTCCCGTGGTTTACTGCCTGAACAAGATCGACTCAATCAGCATCGAGGAGCTTGATCTTCTGTACCGAATCCCTAATGCTGTGCCTATTAGCTCCGAGCATGGGTGGAATGTTGACGAGCTGATGGAGGCCATGTGGGACAAGTTGAACCTAGTCCGCGTGTATACGAAGCCTAAAGGCAAGGCACCTGATTACTCGTCTCCCGTTGTCCTCCGATTCTCGCGCTGCACGGTTGAAGACTTTGTAAGTTGAAAGCTCAATTTCCCGACACTCCTCTGCTTCCTTCTGCGGAGCCTGGTGCTCAGGGTCAACTGGCCAATATCTGATTGCTGACTGAAATTGGTGCCCAGTGCAACGCTATCCACCGAAGCATTACGGAAGTGTTTAAGACGGCCATCGTGTACGGCAAGTCTGTCAAGCATCAGCCGCAACGAGTCGGTCTGTCGCATGAACTGTGTGACGAGGATGTTGGTGAGTAGTTCCGGCGACCCCGACCCCGACCTTGAACCCTAGAAGCGGCCCAAACACGGATCGCGGGAAAGGAAGCAGCTCAGGCCATCAAACTTGATCTACCCGATGCAGTCGGGATCTTGCTTCTTTGACTGGCCGGGGCGTGTGACCCCCCCCCCCCCTAGTCTGATGCGTTGGGACTAGGCTCCCAGGGCTTGTGCTAGAGTAATGGCGATGCTGACATTGTAAAAGTGACCATTGTCAAACGATGAAGGAAACCTTGCGGAGATGAAAGGGGGCTTCCCCACGGGAGCACCAGAGGCTTCGTGTGTCGGACAACTTGGATCGCCGCGTCGCATCGATGTGTAGCCAGAGCCCAAGGCCGACCCCCCACCAGGTTTGAAGCAGCGCAATACTTTAGATTGCCTGGAGTGGCTGAGGGGAATAGAGAGGAGAAAACTACGCGGCCAACGGCATGGAATGACGGTTACGACAGGGTCAATAAGGACAGGGCTGACACAGGATGCGCGGCTACGAGCGCGTTTGGCTGGTGCGAAGTCTGGACTCGGCTCGGCCAGGCACGATAATGATCGGCGCAATAGTTTCCGGGGGAAGACAAAGTGGCGTGTGCACTCACAGCAAGCTGATGGGCCTGCACCAGGGGAGAGGGCAAATAAATTGAACGGCAGACGATGATGAACAAGGAACAGGCAAGATTTAAGATGAAGATGGGAAGGGTGACAGACATGCGATAGTCACGGAGACGGGATTTACAGTAAAGATATCGCCGGGTTTGGCTGCCGGGATAAAGAAAAGCAACGCAGCGCACCCGCAGAGACTAGCTCGGCAGTTCATAGTCGACTGTTCCGAGGATTGACCTCGGAAACGCTTGAATAATACGAACTGGTTCATCAAGACACATTTCTCAACAATGAAGCTCTTACACCACTCATCCATCATCTACAGACTGCACTGCGGAGTATGGAGTACGTATTTGTACAGTACAGTAAACCTCAAGACGCCACCATCTGATGCCCACGAACAACGGGACGCAGTGGTTCGACCTGCATAGCCGAGGGCCTCTCGATCTGCGGCCGGATTTCCCAGCAGAAGCGTGGGATGCAGGCGGGGGCCGTGAAGCAGGCCCTTTCTTGTTGCTTGACCTGCATCGGGGCGCTTAAAGAGGTGGGCTCTTTGTGGGCGCTCGTGAGCACTCAGTTCATCTTTCCCAGGGCGAGCTAGGGCTTTTTATTCACTCTATCGCGTCATGCAACGCACTCGAAGGATCTCTGCCGAAGGCTCGTGCTCTTCAAGTCTCTGTCAGCCACATTAGATGCCAAGTCATAGATGAATAAGGGAATGGCAAAGCGACCTACAGACATGATCAAGACAATGATCAAGGGGTCCAGATTACGACAGAGAAGAAGCATGACGATTCTCCCTCCCCCAGTCAACAACGAGTCAGACAAGTACCTCTTGTCAGTAACAAGATTCGACATGGGCTCCTCCATCGACACGCTCCGTTCCGTCCACCCCCGCTAGTGCCGCTGCCGCTCTTGACCCACCCTTGATGATGGTGCCCGGCGGCAAGAGGAGCATTGTGAAAGGCGGAGAGGCAAGCCTCTGCACAAGAAAAACGTCCCGAAGCCCGCGCCAGGCTCAAAGGAGGTTAGAGCGCAAGCAGGGCAAGGGGATCCCCTCCCCTCTCAGCAGCAGGGAACGAAGAAGGCTCTCACAGGCTGCAGCAGCGGGATTGATCTCCACAGGAGCATAGAGTGGCTGCAGGGAGGGGAGGAGGTGGAGTCTTGAAGGGGGGGCCTCTTGTCTGCATGGCCGTTTGCTTGCTTTGATGTGATGTTTTGGTGTGTGGGTGCGAGTGGACGATGAAGGAGCAGGCAGGGTTAACGTCTAGGGTTCTGTGGTGAGCGGAGAGGAGAGGGCCTTGTCGGAACAGAGCCACCAAACAGGAGTTGAAAAGAGGAAAAGGTGAGAGGGAGATAGATAACATTGTGCTGGAGCGGATAAACAGAGGGGACGGGTACAGTAACCAGTCTAGACCAGACGACGGCGGACCTAAGCTGCCCGATAAGGTTGTTCCCGTTGCTGTAGAAGCTAAACATGAACGCGGACAGGCTCACGAGATGCAGGAGTCAAGCAACGACAACCATTCACCCTTCTCCTTCAACGGCCATATCACCACATCCGTTTTCGCTGCCCAGTGCCCAGGTGGCTAGCCGATGCTACTGGTGAGATCTCAATCCGGCACCGCAAGGGGCAGATGGCGCCCAAGGTCCCTCCCCCCTGGCAGCGCTTGATTAGCAACCATTGACCAAACACGGCCCCGTCCCCCATCGTAATTGCATCCATGACAGCATTGAAGCTTATAGTGCTCTGTAACAGGTTGGACATGATGAAATGCGATTGGCCGTGTTCTATAACATCAGCGACGACTCACTGTGCGAATTCTACGACTCAACTACACGGGTGATACAATACGAGCGAGATGAGATGTCACGAGATGCTGCGTTAGATCTCGACGCGCGCCGCGATCCTTCTTTGGAGCCGCGGGCGGGCGTTGTCATGATATTACTCCTACATACCTAGGTACATACTACGTAGTACGTAGTACGTACGTACTCTGTAGAAGGCCTCGTTTTTGTCTCCCCTGTTGTGCGTTCTGCTTACTAACTTTGGCTAAGCTTCAAACAGGGGGAGCTCGTCTGATGATGATGATGATGATGATGATGATGATGATGATGATGTTGTTGTCGTCGTCGTCGTCGAGATCTTGGCCCTGACAAACGATGATGAGCTTGGGGCTTCGGAGCTTCTTCAGGTAAGGTAGCGACTACGGCGGATAGCTCCTTCCCGGTATTACATTACACTGCATGAATTGAGCCTGGGGCCTGGGGCCTGAGGATCAGCAATGCAAAACAAAGCATCTTTCCTTTCCTTTTCCGACGCCGACTTGACATTGTCATCTTTCAAGAAACGCCACAAAAGAAACGTTGTGCGAGAAGACACCATCAAAATTGCATTGCCCTAGACCCGGCGTCAAGGATACTGATCGAGCTGGCCAACTGGATCAACAGCCGGACGGACCGCCCACGGCCACAGCACAGCGCCGTCACGGTCCCCCCCTCCTCCATGCCTCGCGCTTGTTCATGTCGAGCGAGGAAAGGGAAAAACTACCTAACTTAAAAGACGGCAAACAAAGGTTGCTGCCCAATGACAGTTTTCTTCTCAAGGAGCTCACTTGGGGTGGGTGGACGCCTGCCGTCTCTCCGGAGATTGCGCCAGAGATCTAGACATGTCGTTGATGATCCCTCGGCAAGACTTTGCTGCTGGTGGGGGACGGGACATGAGGAAATGATACTCAACAATCATCGTCTACAATGGTCTGCTAAGAAAGGCAGGACGAGGACAAGAAGCTAAGCCGCGAGACACGGGAAACATGCCATGGCAGACATGGATGATGATGGGAGGACCGGGGGCGGAATAGCGACTGGCGATAGCGGCAGGCGGCGGCTGTCAAACTAGCTCTAGAAAGGGCCGTCCCACTAGTCTGCCTCTGTCGATTTGCCCTGGCAAGCCCCAGTTCTACCTTGCTCAGAGTAGCGGTAGATCTTCGTCTCGGTCCACCGACAAGGCAAGGCAAGGCAAGGCAAAGCAAGCACCGCAAGGCACGAAAAAGGTACTGGGGGCCGGCTGCACGTCCAGACAGCCAGCAATGTCCTTCGGGGCATGGGATAGGATGGATTCGACCAGGCTTTGACCCACCGTCATTCCAGTTGCGGAATCCCGAGCCCCATGTCATCACGTTGCTGAAAAGGTGTGCGAGACGGACTGGGTCTTGATGGTGGTAGTGGTCTTGGTTATGATTGCTCGCATGAAGGAAGAGATCAAGATGAGGGAAGGGTCAAGAGGCACTGTGAACGGACTATCTGATGAACATTGCAGAGCGATCAAGATGAACGAAACACGCACCTCACCAATGCCTAGGATCACAGACCATCAACTCAAAAATATGGTGTCAAGTGGATCACGACCACACGTGCCCCGGTCCGTTACAGAGTATCTCGCCTCTTCATCCTGGCCTCGCCTGTTATTCTAGGGCCGAAAGTCACAATGGACCATGCTACGTATCTCCAAGGGCCACAATGTTTGTTGCCTGCGCTAGACTTTGGCCAGTAAGCCTTGCCGCTGAACGAGCTTGGCCGGGGGGCCTATTGTTCCCTACGTCAGCAAGAAAACGTGCCCCCGAGACCAGAGAGAGGACCCTCACCACCCTCAGACACCCCGGGCATGGCTCGACCACCCTGGAACCACGAGGCAAAGGCGAGGCGAGGAAAGACAACAGAAGGAAGGGAGAAGGGATGGCTAGGACATGGCAGATGAAGGTGCAGGACGGACGAGGCTGAACGAATCAAACCACCAAAGCCTCGTTGATGAGTGGCTCTCTTCCCCTCCCTTTCCCTTCACCCATCTCCGCTCGGCCCCCGCTGAGACAATCGTGAAGCTCCGGATCTCGCCATCCGGCCGCACATTGGCCTTGGAGAGCACCGTGATTCAGAGTCTGGCGTTCGGGGAGAAAAAAAGAAGAAGGGGAGATGGAACGACACGAGGCTGAGGGCTGAAGCTGAACGGCTCTTGTGCCTGGGGCTAAGAAGCTGAACAATGACATTCTCGCGGCTACCCATGCCGCCTTACCCTTTTCACTTTTCTTCTCACACCAATGTCAATGTCGACTTACTCGCGGCCGATGATAATCATCCTTGGATATCCCTGGAGACTTTCTTTCCACCAGGGACCAGGGCCATCCGAGATCCCTGCCCATGAGCAGCAGCCGGACCTCCCGCCGCCATGGCTGAAAGTATGTACTGTACGTATCTCCTCCGTGGCCCGTCAGTCGATCTTGCTGGGGTCATGTTGAATCCGCCTGCTGCCCTTTGCCCGTTGCCTTCCCGTCTCATGCTGGATGTTATACCGGAACCAGCATGTCAATATTGCGTCTCGACAGGCTCAGGCTGAGGCCAGTCGTATCTGGGGAGGATCTGGCTTAATTAGCAGGTGACCGGACCACCGAGCGGAAGTAAGGGCGCTGACCTATGGCAACCCCCTCCCTCCACCATCCCCATCCCTCTCCAGTTTAAACCCAGTCCAGCCAGCCATTGCCCGTCGAATCGCATGGCTTCTGGCGCCGCCGTACGCAAAGAGAGCGAGAGAGGTGCCCTATGAAAGCCGCGAGCCGGTGGCTTTCCAGGCGACTATCGTTTTAGCCCGCGCGCGTCCGTCTCTTCGTTTCTCCTCTTGGCTAACAAGCCCGCCCCTCAGCGGACAGTTGAGACACACTCAGACGCATTCTTTCCCGCTCTTGGTCTCTTTGTCGCTCGTTGCTGGATGAGATCGTAAGCGAGCCGACTAGTCCATCTCATGGGCGACGATATCGGCAATGAACCACTGGAAGCAACAGAACCACTCAATGGTCCACAAGCCCGGCCTGAAGAAGCAGAGTTGGTCCTGTTGAAATGCCTCATATCTCGTGGCCCTGGGAAGCAGCGGATACTGGTTCGGCACGCCCCGTCTCTGACCTTGTCTTCATCGACCCAGAAGAGAGTGCGGTAATCATTGCCTAACCTTCTCGAGAGCAGGGCCGGATCGTCCAAGAGGGGAATGAGGAAATGGCGAAATGGCCCGAAGAGAGATTCAGCCGTCAGAAACGGTTCGTCCGGAAAAGGTGAGACAGCGCAAAGAGAAGGATGACAAAGAAGCTTTTCTGGGATAGGAGCGGGATGTCGGCCACTGGATCCCTTGTCTTATCCTGTAGCCTGTTATCCTTCTCTCATTGCTTCTTCTCAACCTCCCGTACCGCTGATCAGAAGCTTGTGTCTCCGGCGGCTCTTGATTACGGACTCTTCTGCCCTTATTGAGACAGCTCTCTCACCTATCAGATTGCCGCGGACCAGTGGGTTTGCGTCTACCCACGCCGTCTCCCAACGGCTGACGATTCTCTTGCTTTTCCCGACCTGGCAATGACCTGGCCGGGATGGCAGACAAGAGGGAGTCTCGGACGAGAGCTCCATAGCACTATGCCCTAGCTCACCGGTCTATCCCCGAGCTCAGGGCATCCATCACATTGCCTTTCTTAATCCCCATCCCCCATCATGCTCTGCTCCTCCTCATCTGCCGCGCTTGTTAGCGGGTGAACGTGTGCCTGTGTGTGTGTGTGCGTGCGT
>JAAVUK010000155.1:0-27046 GCA_014899095.1 Fusarium buxicola | reverse complement strand
GGCTGGGTGGGTGGGTTGGCCGGCAAGGAGAGCTGAGGGACCCTGAAGGTCGCACAGACAGCAAGCCAATCCTTGGTGGCGGGATCCACAGGTAGCTGCCATTCCTTGTTGAACCCCTCCTTGTCCAGCTTGTCCTGGAGCCCAGGGATCCTGTCGGCCATCTTCATGGCGAACTCCGCGGTCCAGGGGAAGCGCTTGGGACCCCTCTTGGGGCCTTTCATCATCACTCGGCGGACGGTAAGAGCCCAGGACTGCTCATCCGCAAAAGCTGGCATGTTGCCACGCTTCTGCACCAGCTTCTCCACCAGACTGCGGTCCCCGACAATGCACTTGCTGGGGACGTGGGCGAGGGAGTTGCACTTGGGACAACCCCTCATCAGGCCGTCAGGCCCTGCTCGAAGACACATCTTGAGCTCGTGGCCCTGGGAACCACAGCCAGCACAGTTCTTCTTGGGAGCCGGGGCGAGCTCCCGTGCCGTCATCTCAGCCTCGAACTCCTCATCCTGCTGCCGGTTATACTCCAGAGCGCGACGACGAGCCTCCTCAGGATCATGGATGATTACCTGATCGCTCTCGCGTATCTCCTCGAGGGTCATCATGCCGAAGCCGGGTCTGGCCTTCCTCAGCCTCTTCCAACCAACGGGCCTCTTCCGCTTGAAGCGGAAGACGATGCCGGATACCTCAGCGTTCTCGTCACCAGCCTGCACCTTGCTCACAGCCTCCAGAAAGGACGCCGCGCCAGGGATAATGCCATTGGCCGCTCCGAAGACGTTGTTGTCAGGGCCGCTTCGTGTGTTCACGAAGGCAGAACCCTGGTACTGCCCGACCGGGTTCCTGATACCCTCCAACCCAAGAACACCAGCCTCCATGAACGTCACCTCGTCACGAGCCTGCTTCCTGCCTCTGAAGCCTCTGCTCGGGACCACAGAATTGTTCTGGGAGCTCATGGAGCCTCCCTGAATCCGAGAGGGTTTGCCGCCTGGCGCGCCAAACCCGCCTCTCCCGTTGCCGTTGCCGCGGCCCTGGTCCTCGTTATCCTTCTCGTTCTGGTTCTGGTTCATCTTGTTGTTGTTGAGCGCGCGCGTGTGTGTATGCGTGTGTATGTGTGTGTGCTTGTGTGCTTGCGGGTGCGTGTGTGGGAAGTAGGTTTGTCGGAGTATGATGAGACAGCGGTTGCGCAGGTGAATAACTGGTGATGTTGTGAATAAAGGATTTGGAGAAGAAAGAAATTGAGTCAAAGAAGAATTGTGTGAAAAGAAATTAGGCAGCAAAGGTTGTGACTTTGCGAGCTCAAAGCATTGGTTGTTTGTGCCTTGGCGGTTTGCCAGTGCCAGCCGGCCGTCGTCGAAATTCTCACCAGGAGAGCAGCTTTGACTTGGACATTGACTTCTTTTCTACTTTCATTGCGGCAGAAAACTTGCCATCTCGCATTCACGCACATTCACTCACGCACACGCAAAGACGCTGATTCACATACTATTCTTTGTGCCTCACAATCACACCTCACCCTCACCACTGCGCTGCACCACACACACGATGGCTCAGCCAAAGTCTTACGTTGACCTCTTCCCGTTTGAAAGTTTCCCGTTGGCGGACGAGCCGGTGGACTATACGAAGACGGCGTCGCGACACCCGCATGTAAAGGCCTTCCTTGCCTACATGCTGCCCAAGACTGCTCCGTCGCTCGACGCGAAGTGACAGGAGGGTTGCAGCAGGATGTGCGAAGTCCTTTATAAAAGGAACATCAAGAGGGGTTCGACGCCGGGCTTCGAGTACCAGGTGGACAGGCTCGTGTGGACTCATTGCTGTAAGTCATCTCAAGTCCCACGCCTCACGTCACGCCGCACGTCACTAACTTCTCCGTAGTCAGCGGGCTGAAGGCTCAAGGCCGCCTTGTCGATTGCACTGGCCGCCACGGAAGCGGAGGCGGATACAGTGTACGCCAAGTTCATGGGGGGGGAAGAGGATCACGTCCGAGGCGAGCAGCTCATCCTAGGAGGGGGCTGGTAGGGACCATCGGGTGGCTGGACGGTTGATCGAAGAAGAAATCTAAGCAGTGATCATATTCTAGAAGCGTTCCTGGAAGATGGTAGCCGGCTGGTCGCGCAGTCGCAGTGTATAGAGGTTGTCGCGGTATTCAAGAAGACCCTGGAAACAACAGCTGATCGCCGTGTCGCGCGTAACGATCCATTAGTAGAACAAAGCAGCAAGCAGTGACCCTCCGTGTGGTAATTTCGATTCTGAGGCCGCAGCAATGAAGTCACGGAGCTGTCGGCTGTCGGCTGTATACGTCGAGGCGGAGATGGTCAGGTCCATTCAACAAAGTGTCACAACCCTCAGCGGTTTCCACGTGCGGATGGAGCTCCGACGTCGTCTTGGAGTCCAATGCCTTTGTTGAGTCAATCATTGAGGATGGCGACATCACCTGCTGCTCTGGCTGAAGTGCCAAGATTTGAGTGTGATGATGTGCACAACCGCGTAGTCAGATGTGGATTAGGTAGAGCAGATAGGGCGGTTGATTTCATGTTGAGAGTGTTAATGTGGTGGACAGGGTTAATTCAAATGATGATAATGGTAATAGTGAAGGTACACCAAACCATGTCGTCCTGCGCTTGAACCACTCTACTCTGACGTTAATATATTACTCCATATTAGCCTTGGTTCTCTCAAATACACGGCATATCGTTTTCGTGACTGGTTCTGTTGCGTTAGATGACATCTCCGCCAAATTCTTTCGCATGTTGTCTTGGCCGCGACACTTGAATGTTTAGCATGAGTCTCACTAGTAAACATTCTGCAATTTCGAGTCTTCTCTTCTAGCTTGTCTCGTCCGCTCTGCTTCCTGTCCTGTTTCGATCTATGACATCTCAGCTTCATGCAGCTCATAGTACTTCTATCTAAATGTCTGTCCGGTGGTCTCCGTAAGCATCTTCGCCTCACGAGTTTGCTTCCTCGCCAAACCTCCTCATGAATCTTGACAATCGTAACCGTCGAAAATACGTGGGAAAAACACAGAACTATGGTTCCCTCACAGATGTAGCCAAGCGTACGGCTTTAGCTAGGAATAGCCGAAAGACTGCTGGTGCTCCAGACAGTGGGTTCACAGTACAAGGATGGAGGGTGGTAGATTCAGAAATGGTGACCGTGAAGGCGGTCCTTTTAGTCATAACGCATGCTCCACATGTAAATGATGGTCATTTACCGAGTGTCTCTTGTTGCTCTCGACTCATCTCGTATTCCTCAAAGCCTCGGGGGGGTATCCAAACGACACGGTCAAGACGCGGATGGGCAGTTGGTGTGATGAGTGGACGGCCCAGTCGATCATGGCAACGAGTGCCAGGGCGCACTCGGTCGGCATGAGAGGGTGAATGGCAAAGACCACCGTGGCACGGGCGAAGTAGCCAACGTCCCTCCATCCCGCACCAGAAGCAACGCGCTGACTCTCGAGTAACTCAAGGAAGCCATGGTAGGTAAGGCAGCCTGGCAGAAGAGGGAGAAAGTCGTCGAGTTCGTCGACAGCTTGAGCAGCCATCTCCATCTGCAGAGGTGACCCAACCAGCAAGACCCAGTCTCCGACTTCGGTTCCAAGCTCCAAGGTCGCCCAGACACTCTCGTCAGACATGCAGTCAGGGGACACCTTCACATGACCGAAGCGAATGTCTGGAAGAGCATCATCCTCTCCAGGGGCCGTCCAGGCAACAATCTCATGAAGGAGGGGGTTATTCGTGTCCATTGTTTCTAAGGGCGAGTCGGTTATGGGGATCGGGATGCTTGATGTGGGTGCAAAGAGCTGACGAGGTGAGGCGGGAGGGTTGCAAGGAGATGCGGATGACTGGAAGATACCAAAGCTTCAGTTGGAAAAGAAGAAACGCGTGCTTCGAATCGGTCGTCACGCTTCGATTGCGCGTTGGCATAACAATTGGAGCTGTCAACTGTCTGCCAGCTGCTGTTGGTGTCAACATTCCTCACCTGGCATAGAATTCACGTCTAACTTCCGGAATCTTCCATCACATTATTCTACTTCTCAGGTTCTACCACTTGTGCGAAAAGAAAATCCTCCAAAACAAAACATCCGTATTCACGCACATCTCAACACCAGTCTCAAACCATCACAAACAAACAAACAAACAAACACACCCAAGATGAGCGAGCAGACCAACCCCGAAGAGAAACAGCAGAACCAGGCTGGCGCAATTCGCACCATCACCCTTACCGGCGACGGGCTGGTACTTGTTGCCGATGTGGACTTGTTTGGGGTTATTCAATCCACCAGCCTCACAGACACTCTTGGAAGGGACACCGAATATTTTCTTGCGCCCGTGTGCAATGGTCGAGCTGCCGAACTCCGTGTCCGTGGTAACGTTGCTGATTTCCCGGCTGCCTCCCGTCTTGTCCAGCAGTCGATGGTAAGAATATTCGGAGGTGAGTTGGATATCACATCTTTTGGCCGCCAGAGGACCACAGACGCTGTCAGTAGTATGTTTACCTATCCCCTCTTATCTAGGTTCCTTCTAATAATGACTTAGATATCTTTAAGCACGCAATATAAGTGGTTCGATAAACATGGCGGGTAGTTTCTGGTTCCAGAGTGCGGACAAGAGAGGAAATGAAAACTTGTAGAAGCTGGGATACGGCCAGTCGTGTTGAATGAAACTATTCCTGGCGTCGCGGTTTGCTCACGCTTGCTCATTCACTGTATCACGTAGTTAAGTGATTTGAAACCAGCTTCCTTTACTTGTGACTTGGCCCGATGCATATTTCGCGTTCCTGGCATCAATGCATAGATCAAAGAGTTGGCAAACACATTCACAATTGCATGTCCGAGCTACATTAGAGTGATATTGGCAGCTATTAGATGTTAACTGAAGCCTAGATAGTGGGTGTGGTGAGGATGAGGTGTGATGGTGAGGAACAAAGAACAGTATATGAATTAGCGTCTTTGCGTGTGCGGGAATGTGATCTTGACATGGAAGTTAGATGTGATTGTAGAGTGTTTTGAAGTGAAAAGAGTGAAGGTCTCATTGTCGACTACGGGTGCCCACCTCCGCGCCAGGGCGGCACTGCCAGCCAGCTGTCTGGGACATCTTTGTTGTGAAATGCGCCTGACTTTAATTTCAAGACGTCAAAGTCAAGCTTCTACCTGTTCAAATCATCACTACCAAAGATGCCTCGACCATCCTTCATGCGAAAGACGAAACCGGCCTCCGGTCCGATCTCGAACCCTACCCCGATGCCGAAGCCGAGTCGAACCACCCCGAGCCTAGTGAAGCCGAATATCACTTTGAGGAAGAAGAGGACGAGGACTCGGATCCTGTCCAGACGACTGGAAGAAGAGGGCGAAGAAAGGCTAGCAATGCGAACCTACCAGTGGCTGCCGCTCCGCAGCAGGCCAAGCGTAAGCGTGGTAGACCGAGGAAGCAGCCTGCTCCAGAGGATGAGGCCGACGAGGACGACGAACCTGCTCCGGCCCCAAAGAGACGTGGCAGGCCCCCTAAGCCGAGCCAAGCTGACCAAGGGGTCTCTGCGACTGGTGGGTCAAGAGCAGGCGGAGCATCAAGATCGCAGCCAGCTGCTGCCGAGGACGGCGAGCCTGAGAGTGCCGAGCCTCTGGACAAAGATACCAAGTCAATGATGAATCGCCGTCTCAGGAACAAGAAGCCTTCTGTTCAAGATGACGAGTTGGATGGTATCCTGGATCCCGACCTGCCAACGTTCACTGAAGAGTGGACGCAGGCCGACGAGGATGCACTGGGCTGGGATGCGTCGCCAGAGAGGATCGCCTTTGCTGGTATTGACAAGAAGCATGCCAATATCTTGACGCTCTGGAAGACTTGCATTTGACTCTTCCGCTGCTCCCCCTTTGGCCTTCTCTCTCCCGTCCGTGGCCTTTGCTACGTGGCGCTGACGGAAAAGCTCTTTGCTACGCCGCCGATCCTCTGGGGTCAGAAGTTCTGCAAGGAACTTTGCTGTGTCCTGACTCACCCGATCTGGGCAGGTAAGTCGGATCTGCTGGTCATGGTGCTTCAATACGCCGTTATCTGTCGCACTCATGACCGACGCCGATGGATGATGTCTCCGGTCAGCCTTGGAGGCGCCCTCGGTCAGCTCAAGGCCCAACTTGAGACCCCGGGGGGACTTCTTCCTGACTCGATCCAGGAGATGCACAATACCGCACGCCGGGTGCAGCCCAGTGGGTTGCCGTGCGTCGTCTCTGATCTCATGATTCGTGTAGGTAAGATTGTCAAGGAGAATACCACTGCCCGCTACCAACTCCATCATCCGCAGCATCCAGGCACTTACCAAGGCCTCGATGTTTATGCCGTTACGATCATCGATCTTCAGAATATTCGCAAGGCAATCGACGGCCTCGACTACTTTGGTACTGCCCTGTTTACAACCACCGAGGCGGCATTCGAACAGTACAAGATTGCGCGAAACACCGGGACCGATGTCCCAAACGGCCACGCAGAGCTGGCGTCCTTTCACCGGCGTGCCTGGCTCCATGAGCAGCGTCGAATATACCGTGCTATTCGAGAGAACGGCCAGACGCCACCAGCCCAGACTTTCTTCGCACGCACGCTCTATATTCAACATGAACCACCAAGAAACCAGCCCTGAGGTTGATCAGCAGGACAACCTGCAGGCTCCTGTGGCTCAGTTCGGGCCGCGAGTCAGGATTCGCCCACCTTGGGCGACGTGCCCTCAACAGCTCCTGGTGCCGATACGGCGCACGAGCGCGGAGCCGTGGGTTCCCAGGTTGGCTCCAACACTGAGGTGCCTGCTGCTGCCGCCCAGGCTGAACCCCAGGACAACGGGCCAGCTCAGAACAACATTCTTCAGAACGTGGCTCCTGGCGTTGCTGTCCTCCCTGCTGACACTCATCAAATCATCTGTATATCCTACTTCCATCTCATGTCTCGATTAGAGAACTCGTCTGCCAACTCTGAATTCGTGCCGATTTCTCCCTCTGTCCGCGTGTTGTCTATTCACGGGGAACGTGCTGCGCACTTTGTTGGCGTTTACTCTGTCAATCCTATGCTGTGATCACACCTCCTGCCTGCCAGGGGCTGGTCACCCTGACTTGTCCGTCCAAAGGTGCTGACGCCGATGTAGAACCAGCCGTGGCCGTAGGATTCGTCGCCGAGAGAGTATCGGGAACGGCAAGCGGCAGGCCTACATACCGACGTTGAATACTTCCGACTCGATGGCTTGGGCGACTGGGAGACCCATACCGGCCACCAATAATGGCCACAGCCCGAGCTGTCTCAACTGGATGAGGTAGGCATGGCGGCAGCAACTCTGAGGTCTCGATGACACCCAACTCAGGATGGATCGCCCCCGGGGCACAGGCTCTGCAGCAGCAACCTTGAGGTCTCGGTTTTGCCCGCCGGCGTTGACTCTCTCAGTCTGACTGGATGTCTGCGCCATGTCATCTCGTAATGAATCAGGATAACTCGGTCCTTTCGCGCGACATTAAAGCGCTGTGGCTCATTCATGAACCCAGCCTTGCTCGTCCGGTGCGCGTTCGTGATGACGAGACCACGCCCTATTCACCCCACAGATGTGTGTTGCATGGGTGCACCTCAAGAGTCTGACTTTGTGGTCTTAACGTGAGCGTAAAAGGCCGGGATGTCACCGTCATTTGACATCTGCGAGGTCACCTGAGAAAGCACGCGAGATGCAAGTGTCCTGGCTCAAGCCACCACCTCATGAGGCAACTCTGTACTGATGGGGGAGGTATCAAAGTCTCTTCTCATGGTGAGGAAATAGGCCCCCGTTATCTGACTGAAGTGATAGAAGGATTCAGTTCACCACTAGGGCTTAAGTCGATCAACTTCGCTTTTACACACTCCCTTGACCCTTGTCTTTTATGGCGACCACGCCAGGACCATGACCAACAATCATGGCAACCCCTGAACCATCAACTCTTGGATCACCATCAACACGACAAAGGTTTAAAGAAAAGCGTATATCGTATGGGGAGCAGGATGTCGTCCCACTGAGCAGTGGATAGACTTTTGAGAAAGTGGCTTGGCGTCCAGAGGTGTATGAGGACCTGAAGTTGATTTGTCAATGACCTTGATTGCTTGGCCATTCTGCGACTAATCCTGGTCGGCTCTCTTCCTCCCGTTGTTTATCTTGAACCTTTGGCTGAGTGCGTACGTGTGTGGGGTTTTGCTCGCGATCTGTCCCAAGGGGGACGTGAATGCTCAGTTCAGGCCTTGCTCTGAAACGCAGCAGATAGGCCTCGTTGGAAATCACTCGTCTCTGGTCGTCACTCATCCTCATCCGTATCCGCATCTTTTACGTGAGATTCGAAGACATTTGAATTCATTGACATCGATCGCTCTATATTCTTGCCCTCACTCTTTTCTGCGCCTCGCGTCCATGTCCCATCCGTCTTGCACTCACCAAGCCTGACCTCATCCAAGAACATCCCTTCACCCGTCGGTCCGCAACGTCATGTACCTTGGTAATTGTGAGTCTCTACCTCTGACGTAGAGAAGCAATCGAGGACTTTGGCCACGTCAATTCCCCAAGACGCAAGTCCAACGACAGGAACGAGAAAGCCACCTAGCTGCTGATTGCAGACTTTGAGACGACGGTAATCATGTCCTGCGGAGACGAACTCATCCACACTCGAAGCCTCAGTGTAGATTGAGATTCGAGAAGGCACGTCGGCCGTGCAGACAGCCCAAGAAACCTGCTCCAGCCGCTCCCCCTTGCAAATCAGTAACTCGAGCTGAGTGATCTGTCGTGTCACAGGGTCATAGATGACCTGCTGTCGAAGAGAGCTGAGGCAGAGATGCACGTTGCCGAAACCACCCAAGGCCAAGGGGGGCGAGGTCCAGGGACAACGTAAAGGATGCGACAGCCGTCAACCGCAGTTGTCATCTGGAGCCTACTGAGCTCAACGTGCTGGGAGACAGAAACTGTGCACTCTGGGCGAGTCTTGTCTGTCAGCCTCTGCGCCAACCTCACCGTATCATACATGCCTCCATCCTCAACGATATCCGAGGAAGTATCATGCTGAAACCTCAGTGGAAGTCGGTCAATCCTCCTCCAGGGAGGGTGACAGATGATCATCTGTCGTTCGAGGCTACCTCGGAGCTCTAGGGTGTACCCCTTGATCAGACGATCGGGGGTTGTTTGGACGACGTGGCGAACCTCTCGACGGATCGCAGCTTCAGCATCGGGTGGACTGGACGGGAGCAGACGGGGCTGTCCCATTTGGTGATGCTTCAACAGCATCTTCAGAGACTCAGGAGGGTCCTCCGAAGAGACTGTCAAGACACGAACCACTTGTACGTCCGACACGTCGACGGCGTACTGCACTGCCGCAGTCATGGCGAGCGCACAGTCTGTCCCCGTCAGAGGATCAATCGCGATAATAAGTTGAAGACCGCGTTGGAGGCTCCGTTACGCCAACCCTCAATTCCACTACCAGGAGCAGCCCCCCGTTGCTCAAGCATATCCAGAAAGGCGTGGTAGCTGATGGAGGTGGGAGTAGGCTGAAACTCGATCTGGCCAGGGTGGGAAGTGTGGTGCGCAACAGAAGCCACATCTGCTTTCAAGGTTGATCCGACAACGAACACAGGGTGGCCGACCCTGGAGCCAAGGATAAGTCCTCTCCATACGCTCGTATCAGCCAAGCAAGAGCGTGAGACCCTGGCGTGGCCAAAGCGACCATCTGGCCCCATGAGATCCATGCTCGCGTCTGTTCTCGCGTCTGTTCACGCACGAATGTCATCGAGAGGAACGCGTCTCGTAGTCATCTCGTGGCACTCGAAATTTGTGCTCGAAATATGTGCTTTCGGAAAGGGAGGTTTGGAAGTCGGTCGTAATAACGGGTCGAAGCGCTGCAGTTTGTGCGTGTGAGAGGCAAATTTGGCTTTGAGTTGGGACGGAACAGTTCACTCCCTGTTGTAGGACGATGGCTCTGGAAATTACCTTTAGCAGCCTATCTCCATCAACAGATGTTAGCAAGCAGTAGAAAACAGTAGCTAGAAGTACAAGTAAGAGCAGACATTCAGGTATCAGCTGGTGGCAGCTGGCAGCAACTGGCACACTGGTCAACTCAACCTACCCAGGTAGGCCCCTACAGAGTGAAGTAGCTTGCTAAATGCACTGGGATTAGATGTTTACAGTCGATATGGCAGAAAAAAAGACGGAGAGGCACAAGCACGTTTCGTAACTCTGCACAAAACACAATACCGCATCAACAGCACCAACACCATACCACCAAGATCACCAAGCACGCAAGCACACACACGATGGCGCAACCCAAGGCCTATACCGACTTCGCACCTATGGGTCGATCTGGCATACGATTCCCGTTGGCGGATGAGGTGGTCGACCACAAGAAGACCGAGTCGCGGCGCCCGCATGTGCGGGCCTTCCTTGTGTTCATGCTGCCGGGCTTGGAGTCGGCGCTTGACAGGAAGTGGGAGCTTGCGACTTCCAGTGTGTGTGAGAGCCACGCCAAGCGTGGAATCAAGGCGCTCTCGACGCCATATTTCGAGTTCGTGATCGACAAGATCGTGTGGAAGCAGGTTTGTGAGTAGACTTCACCATTCATCCACCTCCTAGGACGTGTGCTGACATGACTCCAGTTCTTGCGCTGAATAAAGACGGCTGGACGGTTCCAGAGTGGCCTTGGGACAAGGTCGGAGATGCTCCAGCCTGGCGAGTCAAGAATGCGGAGGCGAACCCAGAGTACGCCAAGTACTTGGAGGACAGGATCGCACCCAAGACTGGAAGCTCGGATGAGGAGAAGTCTGGGGAGGTCAAAGGCCCAGCTCTCGTGGCCAATGAGGAGGTGGGCTCATCCTCGAGAGCCTCTGATGATGTTGCTCCTGTCGAGCCGGCACGAGTTACCGAGCCCGCCACCCCAGCTCTCTCCAGATCGACTCATGGCGTGAAAGCCCAGGGCTCAGAGTAAGCGCACATGCAAGATGGGTTTAACCAGGAAAAGCAGTCCAGCCCGATCGGGGAGGTTTCTGCGCTCTTCTTCCCTACCAGACGAGACTTCGTAGCTGGCCTCCCAGATGGGCTTAACAGGATCAATATGAGATCGGTTACCCCCAATCGCGAGGAAATGCTTGCGCTGGCCGAGCCCCTCGCGCGGTATACGGCCAGACTCGCCCAGGCAAGTGGTAATGCCGGCGATTCGAACCAGCCCGCGGCTCCTCAGCCGGGGCGAGAACGTCAGCGAGCACCAGCGGCTCAGAAGCCCACGGAGAGGTGTGCTGGCTGTGGCTCGGACAAGCACCAGCTTGTTCTCTGCATCCAGGCTGGAGAGGATGGTCTGATGAAGGGATGCCCGAGGTGCAATCTGCTCGATCACACCATCGAGGATTGCCCAAAAGCTCGCCGCGTCAAGGACAAGGTTGAATGGGCGGTCGCAAGGCGTGGCAACCTGCCAGCTTTCAGCGCACCAGAGTCGTGGGTGCCCCTGTGTGTTAGCATGACGGCTGGCTCTCAGATGACGACGGCGCGGTTCCCTAAGTGGTTCCCTTGGACTCCGGCCTTCACCAAGGCCTTCAGTGCTGAGCAGCGGCAGTCACTTCAGCCCCTTCTCGACCAGAGCGGTGACAGGCGGGCTCATCCTCGCGACCCAATGACGGCGAACTGGAATGCCGTCCGTAGGAACTTCGCTGCTCCCGGCTCCCAGCCCACGGGATGGTGATTGAAAGCAATGTCTGAGGTATACAGGAGAATTGGGAATGATATAGATCAAATGAGAATTACATGGACGAGATCCTAAGAAACAAAGCGAATGAAGCCGTCTGCTATAACCACTTCACTCACGCTCTGACTTCAATTCAATCAACTTCTCTCTGATATCCATCAAAGACGATTTGGCGTGAACTCTTTTTATGTACTTCTTATGCCGTGAATTGGACTTCGAGCCTATCAGTTAGCATTCGGGCTGTGCTAGGGGGCTTCCAGGGCTCTACTCATATCATTTTCGCAGAGTGTATTGCCTCCCTCGACGCCAAGCCTGAAGCGTTACAGAACGACCGAGGACGAGACATCCATGTTCACTCAACTTCCATAGTCAAGAGGGGATATACTATTATCACAGCTGTCACAACAGACGACGTAACACTGATATGAAGTTCACTACCGTAGACATTTGACATGAGTCCGTGGATCATCCAAATTTCAGTTAATTGTACACATCTAGATATCATTTCGTTCCCTGTCTGAGCCCAGTCGCTCCCGGCCGTTGCCCAGCAATAACTATTACTCTCCAACCAGCTCATATGCGCGATCATCACGCAGGCTTCCCAAACCAGAACCTCTTCCTTATGTCCGGATCACGTTCGATCAGCCACGCCATCTTAGCGATGTTCGCACGGTCGAAAGTCTGTCCGGGCTGATAGTAGCACTTCTTCTCTCCCATTGAGTCATCTTCAACGAGCTACATACACCAGGTCTGGTTGTGTTAGCTGGTAGATCGACGGCATCGCACCGAGGTTTCCACACGTAGCAAGACGAAACACCATATGCGCCATGATGGGCACGGCCAGAAACCGACTGAAGAGTCCCTGCCCATTTTTACAGTCCATTCAGGAAAACAGATCTCTGCAAGGGTGTTGAACTGTTAGATAGGGCCGGTCTATTTCCCACAACTGTGCAAATACGTCTAGCTAACCAGACCCGAGAGACTCTTATTACTAATATTTAAACCGTTCCACTTCCCCCCTGCTATCTACCCCGGTATTAAATAGACTAACTCTTTACTCTTCTTTAACCGCAGACTTTAGCATCAAACTATCACAATGTCGCCGAAACCGTTTCCGCCTTACAATAGCATGCCATCCTTCTGGCGGTCTTCGCCTGGATCGCTAGACAATCACCGATCCACCGAGTCGCTGCCGTCGCAGTGTGATGTCCTTATCATTGGAGCGGGTTACTCCGGCGGCTCTCTTGTGACGCATCTGCTGTCGCATCATGAATCGAGAAGCAAGTCCATTCTGGTTCTGGAAGCCCGTCAGCTCTGCTCTGGAGCTACGGGACGAAATGGTATAGTGTCAACCAGCGCGTTCTGTCTCTAGCTAACATATACAGGCGGCCATCTCAAGCCTGATGTTTACAACCTTTGCTCCAGCGTTTCTGAGAGCCACGGCGTGGAAGCTGCATCGGAGATTGCAGACTTTGAGCTCGCGAATCTGGAGGCCGTCAAGAATTATGTCCAGGACACGGGCGCCGATTGTGACTTTATCGTCACCCAAGCTGTCGACGTCCAGCTGTCCGAGCAGCACAACGCATCGCTCAAAGCCCGGTATGACGAGTTGGTTGAAGCAGGCGTAAAAGCAGCTCGGACGGCATTCTACATCCACGGCAAAGACGCCGAGATGGTACGTCTGTCCACGTTCGATGAACCTCGGCTCTAATCGCAACCAGATTTCTGGCGTCAAAGGCGCAAAAGGCGCGTACAAGTATACTGCAGGTCACATCTGGCCATACAAGTTGATTCATCACATGTTCACCCGCGCTCTCACCCACGACAACGTCAACCTCCAAACAGGCACGCCCGTCACGGCCATCTCATCGACCACCGACAACGGTTACTGGGCGATTACCACGGATCGTGGGACTGTCAAAGCACGACAAGTGGTGATGGCCACCAATGCCTACACGGCGGCTCTCCTCCCAGAGTATCACGAAAAGATCATTCCGTACCGCGCCATCTGCAGCCGCATCGTCATGCCGGGACCTCAACCACCTCCGCTGCTGGCGAATACGTATGCTCTTCGGTTCAATGATTGGGACTTTGACTACCTGATTCCTCGTGCCGACGGGAGTGTCGTTGTCGGTGGCGCTCGGAGAACATACCTGAAGCACCTGGAGGATTGGTATGGCAGTGTGGACGACACCAAACTAATCGAGAGAGCCAGTGGCTACTTTGATGGATACATGCAGAGACACTTTCGAGGATGGGAGGACAGCGGGGCGTACACGGATCAGACATGGACAGGGAGTAAGTCGTCGGTTCCCAAGTGTACCGGCATGATTTCTAATACTCGCAGTCATGGGCTATTCTTCAGACCGACTCCCTCGGCTAGGAAGGATTCCGGGTAGGGACAACATGTTCATCATGGGTGGATTCACCGGCCATGGCATGCCTCAGATCTTTCTCGGTGCCAAGGGACTCAGCCAGATGATTTTGCAAGACGTGCCATACTCGGAGACGGGACTACCGCGTCTCTTTGAGGAGACTGCCTCGAGGCTCAAGAGCAAGGAGAACTTTCTGATGGACCTGCACAATAGCTTACACCATGCGAAGCTTTGAGCGGTAGATACTGAGGATGGTCGGTACAAAGTATGAGATTGACATTCCCATGATGATGATGCTGTAAGTGATGAGAAAGAACCATGTCTTTCCGTCCGCGACAACGGCTTTGAACGCCTGCCAAGATGTCATCCGACGACTGGTGGCCGTGACAGTCAACTGTCGATCAAACAGAATGCGAACGTGGGCAAGTCGGCGCTGTTCTGGTGTGAAGTAGCGAGCATTCTGAGGGTAATCGGGGAGGAGGAAGTAGAAGGCAAAGCCGCAGACAACGGTAAGCACACCCTCGACAATGAGCAGCCACCGCCATCCGGGAATGCCTCTAACACCTTCAAGACTCTTGATGATGGCACCAGCCATGATGCCACCGAGGGCTGGGGCAATACAGCCGGATGTGTAAAATATACAGAACCGTTTGCCTGTCAAAGGTCAGGAACCGTTAGATGGCAGAGCCTGAGCTGGCGAACTCACCAATTTCCCTCTTTGTGTACCAGCAGGTCAAGAGAAAGATGGCACCCGGAAAGAGACCGGCTTCGATACAGCCGAGAAAGAAGCGCCCTGCCAGAAATCCTTTGTAGTTCTTCGCCTGAGACAGGGCGATGACAACACAGCCCCAGACCCAGATGATGGTAGGAAGGTAGATGGATGGCCGCCACTTGTTCATTATCATGTTTGAAGGTACTTCGCAGAGAAAGTATCCGACGAAAAAGAGATAAACAAGCAAAGAATAATCTGGTTTGTCAGTCAAGTCTTTCACTGATGGTATGATAGCGTACCTCTGTCATTCATTTTCAGATCATCACTCATGCCAGCGGCGTTGGCGTTGGCCTGGTCTCGTTAGGTCGGCTTACAGCCTGTTACAGGGCAATGTTGCACTCACAATATTACCACGATCAAGGTATGCCAGGACGTACATCCACCAAAGGCATGGCAGCAGAGTAGAGTCAATCTTTCGCACAAGACGTTTCTCTTCCGCCGTGTCGGGAACATAGTTCTGCAGTGCAAATGCCAGCTCCTCGTCATTGTTCAATTCTTGACCGGGCTTGCACAAGTCATCTCCAGGAGCATTGCGAGAATGGTCATCGCTTTGGGTAGCCATAGCATCTAGAGGCCCACGCCTTGGAAATGGTGATGGTATTCGAGTGGGACGGTTTGGACTCGGGTTCGTTCTGGTATGCACCAAGGACAAGGACGCTGAACGAGATTCAAAAGCTATACAATGGCTTGCGCTCATAAATAGGGGATTCAGGAACTGCTTATCCCGCATGCTCCGCAGCCCCGAATCCTTCAGATAAAGCAAACTCGAACAGGATCCCCATGGGGCTAATGCATGGTTCAACCGTGCCCATCGTCGAATGGTCTTGGCATCAGCTGAGCGCCAAGGATTAGTCTAGATAAGAGTGCGGGGACGAAGGAGCCGACAGCCTGGGGTTGACCGGAGGTAATTCTAGAGCCCGACGGGTCGGTTAGTAGCAAGCCATGACTCGGCATGAGAACTCAGCCGTCTGCTGCGAGCAGATTGACTTTCATGTTCCACTTTCTCCGGTTCTTGACTGGCGAAGTGGAACAGGTGAACAATTCGTAGCCTTCCAACGAAGAGTGTCAAACCTACCCCAATCACTGACTGCGTCTTTAGATGTTACACTATCGACATCTAGATGGAATATTCGGGATCTGCCTGCATGCATCGAGAGACGGGTCAGCCCGCATCTGTCACACATCATGTCCCTGTTTGGGGGCCATCTGATGCATCTCATTAAGTTGCAGTCGATCATCCTAGTCTCGTATCATCCGTCTTGAAATCTTCTATTGCTACTGAAAGGCGAGTATTGATGCGATCGGACCCCGGCTGCAGCGAGTCTATTCTGGGTCGGGTGAACTGGTTCCCTGGCATGTCACGAAGAGTAGCTTCTTACACCGTTTTCAAGAACTGAACAGCTGTTGCTTTGTTTCGAGACAATTCCACATTGAAAGCTGCTGGGGCTGGGCACTGACAGCGCGCTTGTCCGCTCATCATAGATTCTGATCAGATGGCGAGTAGCATGTGTGGTCAGGATGCTCTCGATCATAACGGGAGAACTCTTGGTTTAAGCAATCGATGAGTCTCATGGGATAAAGTGTGTGAGGCCTGTCCTGGACTGCGTTGACATACTAGTCCATGGTCTGAGCGTAGTCTTCAAAGACAGGTTATGAAACGATAGCTGCCGCCCGGTACCCCATGAAAAACGTTTCATCCGATCTTCTTCAGGGACAAGCCCACTTCTAAGCCTGCCAGGTTCGCCATGCTTGATAGCAACGATCAACGACCGAGCGCTATGTCATTTACAGACTGGACGGCTTGTGTCACGAAAACAGGGTTGTCCGTGTTAAGCCGTTGTCCTGGCCATGTCGATCGTCATCGCCCAAGGTGATTCATCGCCCAAGGTGATCCAAGATTCGGTCAACTCGAGCTAAAGCTGTCACTGGACTAATCATATTAGGAAACAAAACCCGTCAACTTGGTCAAATCGGCTCTGGTAAATTCTAACAGAAATGCTACCATGCCTGTACAGCCAAGGGTGTGGGCTCTATCGTGTTCATCATGGAAGGCTATACTGCACTACATACCATTGAGTTCAAGTTCAACATCAAGGCACCTCATGTTGTACCTACGAGTGTTGCAGCCCCTGAGCAGACCGGCAGCGACAGGAGTAAGCAGTCCCAGCCAGCAATAATCGACTCCCGATGCAAACTCGACGTCATATACCGAACTGTTTCCTGCTTTAAGCCTAGTAATAAGATTAAAAGTTATGCATCGTCGACCGTTGGAATTGCAAACTCCATCTGCGTCGCCATGTGGCTTGTTCCGTCACTGTTGATCATTTCAAGGGGCGGAACTCGCTTCGAGTGATTCCCCCGAGAGTCCAGCCAATTGGCGTCGGCCATTGGACACTCTACGAATAGTTTCGCAATGAGTGCCCTAATCCATGGGTGATCGCCGCCGACACGTTAATGCCCTATACCCCTGCACAGCTGTGTCGCCCCTCGCCGTTGCAACGCTACAACAGGTTTCGGACAACTCTACCAATTATATAGACATGGTTCTTTGGTGACAGCTATAATGCCTGGAACAATGTCTTCATTCTTAATCGCTAATGGTTCAAATCAGATATAGGTCAAGAGATAATGACGTTGAGAAGTCAAAGCAAGCTGAAGACGATCTTAATGTGCAAGATTTGCTGGTGGCAAGATGGATGATTTCTTATAAATAGGAGATTGTTTGTTGTCGAATTCAGCTCAATTCCTCATCAGCAATCAGTCTTCAACTCAGCCCCTCAGCCCTAACTCAACCTTTACACTTAACCTTACACTCAACCTTAAACTCAACATGAGATTCACCGTCGCCGCCATCACCATTCTGGCCAGTGTTGCCTCTGCTCTTCCGACTTCGGAGAAGCGCCAGGCGTACGTGCCATGCTCTGGTCTGTACGGCAGCTCCCAGTGCTGCGCTACAGATGTTCTTGGCATCGCCAACTTGGACTGCGGCAACCGTAAGTTGATATCCATGGAAGTTGACCCAGGCTAATCAAAATAGCTCCTACGGTCCCTGGTAACGCCAGCGACTTCAGTGCTGTCTGCTCCAAGATTGGCCAACGGGCACGCTGCTGCGTCCTGCCCATCGTAAGTACAAGCAGGAACGTCTTGGGGACATGTACTAACGCTTTCACAGCTTGATCAGGGTATCCTCTGCAACAACCCTACCGGTGTTGAGGACTAAGCAGAAGTTAACTCGGTCTCATGCGGGCATACCGGCATAGTGTTGTATAAATATTTGTAACCTGGAGCGAACACGATATTATGGGTTAATATAAATTGAATACGTTTATGCTTATACAGTAAGAGTGATATACTGTACGCTGTGATTATAGAGTTATCTATCAAAAGTTGTCAACATGTAGTTACCGGCCAGTCTTACTGCAAGCGTTGCCTTTATTTTGCTTTCATGGTCGAGACAACCTATACTTCTAATCATTGAAGCACTGCCTTCCTTAGGACGCATTGGACCAATTCAGCCTCGATGTTCCAAACACCCAGTGTAAACGACAGGATTCACATTCCTCACTCGGACAAACGACTGTCTTTGTTGATCGTGACTATTGTTAATTTTTCTATGGACACTTAACGTTATTTACAACTTTACCTACCTGCTCCTACATCCCTATGCAATCAATAGCAAAACAAGTGCAGGTAGAATGAAATTTCCGGTCATTGAGTCATATTAAACTCTATCCAAGTCGACCTGGGCTGATAAGGACCCAGCACGTTGGACGGATCATACGAGCAGTGTCATGTTTTGTTCCGGTTGGAGACACAACTCGATATATTCCAGTATAGCCCAAACGCCTGTAGTGGCGACTATTAATAAAGACATTTAGTTACAGCATGTAACTCTTGTACAGGATGGCCTTTGGTCTACAAAGAAAGTCAACGATTCAACAGAGCAATTGTCCGCAACTCCGCTTGTTTGTTAGAAACAGTGAGTTTAAACAAGTATAGTTGGTATTTATACACAGAATGCAATCTGCACGACTGGCAACAAGCTACCTGTAGGTGTTTGTCTAACTGAGCTTCCTGGCTATTGACACTGTTGGTCCTCGATTACGCCCATTTCTAACTGGACGTATCCAACTCAGCAACTAAGTTGGCCATTTCCATTTCGAATGTGGTCGTCTATTTATAAGTTAGCGCTATTTGCAGTTTATTGAGATTGGATTTACTTACTAAGGGTTACTTCTGATGGCTCTGTGTAGCTTCGAGGGGGGTTGACGAAGCAAGACAGTGCAGGGCTTTGTCTACCATCTACCTCATAAGGTTGGAGGACACAATCATGACCTCCCTCTCCAACATTGCCATCTACCTTGTACTTTAGATAATTTAGTATTCCACTTCTTCAAAGTTCTTACACAGGTGTACTTACTTCAATCTTGATAATGTCAGAGCGCCAGCCGAAGCACTTGTTGAGATCAAGAGAGGCATCGGCAACAGAGCCGTCGTCCTTGTTGCAACGAGCACGAAGGGTCAGACCATCGAGCGTCATATCCTGACACGAGGATACAAAGCCAGAAGCTGCAACCAGCGGGGCAAAGAGGGGGATTAGGGTACTGAACTTCATTGCGGAGTGGATTGAACGATGGATAATATGGGGTTTTGATAGTTCTGTAGGTAGGAAGAAGTGATTCTCTAAAGGTGAACTGCTTGCTTTATGGACTTTATACTCGTTATTAAGTCAACACTTGACAACAACCGCGTGACTGATTACGTAGCTATCCACAGAAGGATTTCGTTTCCTTGGAAAAGATAAAATTGCCTTTTTGAAAGATTGTAACAAACTCTGGCGACTTCGTATCTTAACCAACTAGATAACAAGACTCGTGGTAGACCCTGTTTAATGTATTATTATTGTATCCTGAATGGATCCTTGACAGGTCCCTGGGCTGAAGCTGATTGGCTGGGCCTCTCCGCGAAACAGGATTAAGGATGAAGGATCGAATCTTTCGCCCTTGACAAGGTAACCACAATCACTCATCCCGGGGAAAGACACTCACGTGACAGTCTAGCTAAGCCAGTGTTTTGCTACACGATTCCAGAGCTATCGAATTCTAATCATGATAATCTTCCTCATGCCATTCCTCGCAGACACTCTGGGCCTTCGTCTCCTCTTCGAGGACAGCTCATACGGCCGACTCGCATGCCTATGGTATCCGCTCGGAGTAGGAATCATGCTTTTCTGGATCGCGGCTCAAGTAGTTGTCTTTTGGGTATTACTTTGGGCCAAAAATAGGTCTAGAAGAGCAGAGCATGCACCGGGTAACGAGGAGCAAGCATCGCGAGGAGGCTTTCTTGACGAGACGGACTTGGAGAATAAGTACTTCAAGTATGTTTACTAGGCTCAGGGCTATTACAGTGGGGCATCCCTATGCTATGAAGTACTGATGCATAGTCCTTGACAGATTTATAGCAGATTTCAATCCGATAGATTCAGTCTCATCGGGTTGGCTTCTACAGAAATGAGAGCCAGCACCAACTTCAAGCGGAGCACGGCATTGCACAGTGGGGAGATGCACGATTATTAATGAACGAAACATTCCTCAGCAATATATTGCGTGGGACTCACGGCATGCTTTGAGGTTTGACAGAAGAAAGCTAAAGAGCGAGTGACAAGTGAATGAGCCTTTGACATTTGATCACGTCCAAACTCAACCAAACCTGTGAGGGGAGGTTTTCGAGGGGAATCTAAACCCCGCTGAGTGTCTCTGCCCGAATTCGATCGGCGCATGACAAAGATGCGAGCGGGCTTGATCCGCTTTTGATCCAAGCTTAACCTTACTCCTCATTTTACAAAACCCAACCACCGCGATTGGTACAGCCGAGCGGGGGACCTCCAACTGTCTTGTGCTATGGTCATTAAAGTACCAGTATTACCTTTGACTTTGTCTGGCGATCGAGGAGCGCCGATTCTCCAAACAAGACTGTGCAGTCAAGTGCCCATCGGCTCATCTCAAATGGCTGTTGAACTGATGAGGTTGTGCACTCGTAACGTTGACCACGCGAGCAACGTTCAGGTCTCGATACACGACATTGGTCATGAGTAAAATGCCTGCTCATTCTGCCCACTCAAGAACCTTCCCTTGGTTACATCTCGCCCCCTTTTCGGTCAGAATCGGCATGGATGACCCACCACCGAGAATCCCCACCTTGTTGTTGAAACGATTTTCTCGTCAAATCCCGCAAGCATTTGGCTCGCCGATCTTCTCCAGCTTTACTCACATGACCGAGAAACCTGGGGCCCCATACTCCTCTGTTCCCCAGGTTGCTTGCTTCTCCAACTTGACTTATCTCATCGTCAGCCATGGCAGACGAAAAAGACACAGTGGCGCCGGCTGCAGAGCCTGGCACGGTTCGCGACGGCCCTGACCCAAGCAAGACACACGCCAATGTCATTGATCATGCACGATCTGCTGCTCACAAGGAGCAGAAAATGACCCTAATGCAGGGCGTCCGACTGTATCCAAAGGCTATTGCCTGGAGTCTGTTTATTTCAACCACCATTGTTATGGAAGGCTACGACATTAGCCTCGTAAACAACTTCTGTAGGCGCCTTGCTCGGCAAATGCTAGGCTAACCTGCTGACCGCTCGCAACAGATGCCTTTCCTCAGTTCAACAGAAAATTCGGCGAGCTCACCAAAGATGGAAAATATGAGGTCTCTGCCCCATGGCAGGCTGGTCTTAGCAATGGCGCCAACTGTGGCTCAATCATCGGCCTGTTCCTGAATGGCTGGCTGTCGGAACGTTTTGGCTACCGCTACACCATCATGGGCTGTCTCGTATGGCTGACGGCATTCATCACCCTATTCTTCACGGCGCAGAATGTTCAGACTCTCTTGGCCGCTGAAATCCTCTGTGGCATTCCGTGGGGTATTTTCCAGACCATCTGCATCACGTACGCCTCGGAAGTGTGTCCGGTTGCTCTACGTGGATACCTCACAACCTACGTCAACTTTTGCTGGGGACTTGGACAGGAGATTGGCATTGGAGTCATCTACTCCATGATTGACCGGAAGGACCAGTGGGCCTACAGAATTCCCTACGGTCTTCAGTGGATGTGGCCACTGCCGCTCTTCATCGGCCTCTACTTTTCTCCAGAGTCCCCTTGGTGGCTGGTACGCAAGGGCCGCATTCAAGATGCCAAAAAGTCCCTGCTGAGGCTCACAAGCCTGAACCGTGAGACCGATTTCGATGCCGACGAGACGGTTGCCATGATGGTTCACACAACTGCACTCGAAGAGAAGATGTCAGCAGGTTCTTCGTATCTGGATTGCTTCAAAGGCGTTGATTTTCGTCGAACAGAGATTGTTTGCATGTGCTGGGCCATGCAGAATCTAAGCGGCAACTCATTTTCCAACTACTCGACATACTTCCTTACGCAGGCCGGTCTATCGACGAAGCATTCTTACTCCTTTGCTCTTGGCCAGTACGGGATTAATATGGTTGCCGTTTTTGGCGCCTGGGGACTGATGACTGCGGGCATCGGCCGACGATCGTTGTATTTGTACGGTCTTTGTGGCTTGTGTACCATGCTCTTCATACTTGGCTTCCTTGGTCTGGTGCCCGAATCCAACAGAAAGGCAGGGTCGTTGGCGACGGGAAGCATGATGATTGTCTGGGCTCTTTTCTATCAATTGTCTGTCGGGACGGTCTGTTACTCGTTAGTGGGCGAGATGTCGTCTCGACGACTGCAGATCAAGACTGTTGTTCTGGGTCGAATCCTTTAGTGAGTACGATGCCCTACTTGCGGTAACTTATTAACGTGGTTAGTAATATTGTTGGAATTATCAACGCCGTCCTGATGCCATATATGCTTAACCCTACGGCCTGGGACTGGGGCAATTATACAGGTTTCTTCTGGGTAAGCTGAGAACCCTCCTGACGGTATGATTACTGACAGAGCAAGGCTGGAATCTGCTTCCTTTGCATCATTTACACCTACTTCAGATTGCCCGAACCCAATGGCCGGACATTCGCAGAGCTGGACGTCTTGTTTGAGAAGAGGATAAGCGCCAGGAAGTTTGCCTCGACCGAGGTAGATGTCTTCCATGAGACGGTTGAGGAAACGGTCATGGACCAGTACGAAAAGGTTGGAGAGAACAAGGTTGAGAAGGCAGATGACCGAGCTTGAGCCATGTGGTTCCTCGGATTGTCCTGTTCATTTGATACATATTGCCGCCTGACCGTGGTCCTGGACTATGACTGAATCAATCTACAGAGTTGCATCGAGGACCAACCTGTCGCGACCAACTACCATTGATGAATTACTGCACAGCTAGTGGACTCATCACAGCAATTCCGTCCTTGAAAGCGACACTGAGGCCCTCGGGAGCACTGTCACTTCCTCGCCATGTCTTGCAAAGCCCCTGTTCTGATTGCCCAAAGACAGGATCATACTTTGGCTTTGGAACAGCCCACGACTTTTCAAAGTTTCCCCCGCTCTGGACAAAGTCCCAGTCGCCCCCATTATAAGCCCCCATCATGGTGTAACCAGACAGTTTGATCTCAGACAAGGCTCTCCTCGGGTTCTCGGCTTCGATACCGTGTGCGCTTCCGGGAGTCAAGAGCTTGAATTCGTCGCCGGGCTTGGTATCGTATGTCTTGTGCGCCACTCCAGCAGGGATAATGAAAACGTCGCCGGCTTCAGCCTCCACTTCCACTCCTCCCTCTTCCCAAGCAGATCCGTGTGTGTTTTCCTCCAAATCTTCGGATGTGTCGGCAACGCCAAATCGGATTCTAGCAGTTCCGGAGAGAACTGCCATACACTCGTGAGCCTGTGAGTGGAAATGTGATAGTTGCGTTGGCCCGTATCGGAAGATCCAGGAGACTTTCCACTCGTTCTTGGTGAACATGTCCCAAACCTCAGCCGGGTCGCAATGAGAGATATCGGGACGTTTGGTCAAGACATTTTTGTAGTGCAGCAAAGGCCGTGGTGAGTTCGGGATGAGATCCGTTGGGAATAGATGATAATTTTTAACTTGGACCATGTTGTACGCTGCTTGGACGTCAACCGTTACGATGATTATCGAGAGGTGCACGTTGAAATGAACTTCAAATATCATGCCGAGATTCTTGATAGCGCTGACGGGTCGGTAACAGATCCGAGTCGGAATCATCATCCGTACCCCGCACAACATGACGGGAATAGTTCACCACTTCGGATGCTATAATCGATCCGGTGCTATTGTACTAGCCAATCAGTCAGTGGGAGAAACCAAGCCGGGCTTGAGTCTTCCGAGCCGATGGCAGTTGGATGGGATAAAGCAAGAAGCAACGGGATACCGTGACTCTGATACCAACGTAGGTTTGAGGTTGTTTCCAACCACCAGCTTAGTACAGCTTATGGCGCATATCACCTGGGTTGTGAATGTATAAAATGAAAGCAGGCTCCCGGCGATTATGCGTCCGACAGGTCATATCAGATCGGCAATTTTACCCAGGCCATGCGACGCCAGTGCGTCTCGATATTCAGAATAACTCCCAATTGAATCTAAAGAAGCCGCCCTAGAACTCTATGTTCAATGTACTTCTGCATGCCAAGCCTTGGGGCTGCCCTGTCTTGTTTCATCCCATAACATCCAATTGCAATGCCTCATCTGGAGAGCTATGTTAACACCTAGAGTACAGGTCAAGTGACGTCCTGATAAATATCCCAATGTCTCATGAACTTTGCTCCTGTCATTCAGGCCTCGACCGTGTCCATCAGCTTGTTTTCAATGCAGCCTTGGTAAACGAACTGAAAAGTGGACTTGTTCCTTCTCATCTTTTCACAGTATCCGTGATCCTCTCAGTTGGTCTCATTGGTGGGAAATCAGTTTCAGGGGTCAGCAGATAGGTCCTCTAAGGATTCTTGCACACAGAGCCGACGCTTGTCACGGGCGCAACCCGGGAAGGCCCTCAGATTTAACACTAAGGATAAGGTTCTCTGATGTCAACGTTAAAGGAGCAAAAGGAGCGAACAGGCAGACATCCCGCTAAGGGTAGGAGGCGAATTGCAGCTATCCTCGGCTTCACATGTACGATATGAAGCCTGCAGGTTACCAGATTGGGTACAGGGAGGCCGGTAGGGCCTTCGTAAGAAAGAGGGCAAAAATCAATGGAGTTATGGGAAACCTCGCTCCTACTTCTCAACGGGGTTGACCCTGCCTCCGGCACTCTTCTTAGATATCCCTATTTGACCCTTGACAACGCTGGCTTCCAAGGCTGGTTATGCCAGTCTTACCATCCATCTCACGTCTGTGGAACGTCTATAGTGAGACCTTTGAGTTTTTGACTCTCCCGATAGTATTAGGTTTGCGGTTTTGTCGTAAATTTCGATGCTTTTAGAAGTGACTGCATCATGCCTGCAACGTGTTACGACAACTGAGGCCATGTGCATATTCGAGAATCCAGACAACGGAACTATGAATATATTTGGTCGCAATTCGCAGATGCCATCTCATCTACTCCTTTCCCAAACAAACTACCCGGTAGCAACCAGGATAGGGCTTTAATCTTCTCTTTGAAAATGAACAGTGTTTCGGTGAAATCTTCCTAGCTTATCACCTCACAGCCGGGTCGTTGCAAATTACTAGTTTGTGTTCCATCTTATGCTGTAATGGATTGTCTCATACCAACTGTATTAACGTTACATCTGCGTATCTAGGTATAGAAGGAACCGTCTCAAAGCAGCTGCGCTAAGCCAAAGAAGCAGCGTTATAACCGTGTTTCGTGCTCAAAATCAAGTTGGTCTGCTTCCATAATTAGCATTGCCTCGGCAAGGGCCAGTTCATCGCTCTCCGTCGCTTCGAGGGTCTCGCCTTCGTCGCTTCGAGGGTCTCGCCTTCGTCGCTTCGAGGGTCTCGCCTTCGTCGCTTCGAGGGTCTCGATCTTGAGTGACGGCGGATACGAGCTTAGCGCAATATTATCGGCTTTTAATGCAGCTACTTCAGCGAGTACGCCACAACGAGGCTAGATTGTTTCTGCTGAGAATTCCACCGGTTCCGCTTTGCGACCTGCGCTCGACTGATTCAGCTGCCCTATCCACCTATGACATGGCACTAACAGCATTTGCTGGTAGCTGCAGATCGAAATTTATTCGCCTTGTTCAGTTGCCGAGAGCTTTTGGAACAGAAATGTGCGCCAAGAAAGGCAAGGTCAGCTCTAGCCTGCACTTTTATTCTTCTTTGAGGTGGTTGGACGCGCATAGTCAAAGTTAATTGTTATCCTTCTCCTAAAACTGCTTGACTCAGCTATGAAAGACGAGGCTGGTCATTCACTCTCGTATTAGTGGAGCCGAGTCGCAGATCAAGAGGTTGGCCGGACGGCAGGCCCGCAATGATCGGCTCGTCGGCAGCAATGGCCTAACCCAGCAACGGTCAAAGCCGAAGGGTCTGGAACAGAGCTGATTGGTATGACTCGGGTCGGAGCCCAAGCTGGGGCTATTTCGAGCCGATCCTGACGTCAAATCGGCCGTGATATAGAGGGGTTCCCCAACTTGTTCACGTCGAGCACCTTTCTAGAATCTGAATACGAAAAGAGCCAAGGGTTCGGAGCTTCGGCAATGGATAGATGGGGTTTTCTCCACACTAGAAGGTGGTGATATCATGAGACAAGTCAATCTCTCAGCTAAGTTGCCGTGCCACATGGTTGGGCGCCCATATAGCAAATCGGGAGGCTAGAGTTTGCCTCTTTCGGCTCCGCAGAGTGGTTCCATCTGTAGTGTCGATACGAGTTGGTTACGATCTCAGCTGCAAAGTTGGGTCTTTGAAGGTGAGTGAAAAGGACATATAAGTGTGAAGTGTCTTCCTCCAACAGTCTCAATATCCTCATTCTCAACATCCTCTCCTCGACATCTCGCCTCCACATCTCACCTTCACCACCTTAACAACACCACCTCATCTATTACACGCAACATTCAACATGCTCCACAAGCTTGTTATTGCTTTGGCCTTGGCCTCAGCCGCTTCTGCAGCCCCTCTCAACCGCCGTGACTGCCAGGATGCCTACAAGGCCTGCGTCGCTGCCGGCACCTCAGATGTTGCCTGCTCATGCACTCTTGGCGCTTGCCTAGGCGAGGACAACGCTCGTCAACGCGAGTTCTGTGCCACTGCTACTGCATCGCTGGCGAAGCCTACCAACACTGAGATCCCTGGTGGTTGCAACCCTGCCCACCCCGG
>JAAVUK010000154.1:0-33565 GCA_014899095.1 Fusarium buxicola | reverse complement strand
TCATCATCGTCGTCGTCGTCGTTATTGCCATCATCATTGTCAAAGTCCTTGATATCATCTAGAGCATTTGACAAGAGTTCGCCGGCGGCAGCAGCAGCAAAAGCCGGGGCCAACTCAGCAAAGATGCCCGTCGCTAAAGCAGGTGTAGCAACGGCAGGGGCAATAGCAGAAAGCTGTGACGCGTACCAGGCAAGCAGGGCGGCCAGTCCGGCGATGGACTCTGATACCTTGTGGGAGTCATCATCGTCGAGGCTGTCCAGGTCGATCTGCTTCAACTGGGCCTCGATGTGAGACAGATCTTCGAACTCATCCTGAGCTTGCTGTTGGAAACTTTGGATTTCGTCAGATGAGGCAGAAGGATTGATAGCAATAGCTGAGGCAGCAGCCGCAACATCAGAGAATGAGCTTGCGGCATTTGTAGCAGCAGGGCCTACTCCGACAAATGCAGCAGTTCCAGTGGTTTGGAAGCCAGTTGGGGGGCTGGCAGTCGGGACGGTGATAACACCGGGAATGGTTGCACCACCATCTGTGCCTACAGAGATGACTGTAGTGGGCAAGGCGGTAGTGTCCGTAGGTTCAGCTTCGCTGGTACTAGAATCAACTTGACCGGTGGCCTCGGTGGTGGAAGCAACCTCAGTGGCAGTGGTGCTCTCGAAAGGAAGAGGGAAGCGGGCAGTGGTAGTTTCCGGCTCAGGAGTGGTTTTGGTCTCCGTGTCGGCACGAATATGCAGTCGAGGGACTCCGGCCTGGACTCCGGACAGGAGCAGGACTGCCGCCGCCAACCCCAAGGAGGGCCGCATGTTTGTTTGACAGGAATGAGTGAGATGAAGAGTAAAAGAGTGCTGTTATTAGAAGCGAGTGGCAATAAATTAACAAGAGACAATGAAATGAGACTTAGGTTCCAGTTCATGAACCAGGGCTGGGCTATCTTCATAAGAGCCATTTGGGAAGAACAGAGAGTGTCTTATAATGTATACACTTGAACTCTACCACAGTGAGTGGCCTGTTGAGATGATTGCAGCAGATTCAAGGGCGGATGATAATAGAACTCCGCTTACTACAGTATCACACCAGAAGTAACATCGTGGTCTGGCGGTGGTTTCTTTCCTCATGCAAGTGCCTGGAGCTAACTAGCAGTTTGGAATCTTCGAATGCCGTAAATAATGACGGAAATAGCTGCCGTGCTACCTGGATCTCCATCTCCCGCAGATCGGAACTCTGATACCAGGGACCCCTGCGATGATCAACCACTGAGTCGAATCAGCAGAGCTCTGAACTGCCATTTCAGGAAACATGATTAGAATGCCGATGTTTTGAACCGGGTTCCTTGCGTCAGCCCTAACTAAGAACCCCACGCGGATTGCACTGGTAATCTTACATAGTCCCTATCCTTTGGTCCGGGGCCAACGTCAGCTGTCCTCTCACGGCAGCCATGAAGAGAGAAGCGTACTAAGTACATAATGCATAGTGAATTAAGGAGTAAACTACGGATAACTACTTAGAGGTAATAACTACCGATCTACGCTAGTTGCCACTGCATAGGGTCCGCGTACTGTACATGGAGTATTTGATGACATGCAGCTCCCATCATCTTGCTGTCCCTTCAACGTCTATATTTACAACTGTTGGCCGCTCACTCGGCGTGGACAAAATTCGTGTGTTTATTCCCGCCTTTGCCACCTCAACTGTTATCACGGAATATGGGGGCTGCTTATGTGTATTGTGTCATCTGCGGATGCCCCTTCGACATTCCGCCCCGCCAAGAAGGCTTCGATGACGAGAATAACTGGGCCGCCGACGACCCTCTCGAGGACGAGACGAAACAGGTGAGCATATGTTTTGCAAAGTATTCAATATCTCTTGCTTGGACATGAACATGAAAAACCCTCCTTGGGCATTTACAAGGGTCGGCCGCTGCGGCTATGAACCCTGCCCCAAGCTCTGGGAGCTAGTTTCTTACTTGTCCTAGAACCTACAGGTCGTAGGTCGTATCATCCCCTGATCCCACTTCATTGATTGCTTATTGCTTATTGCTGTCAGCTGCTAATTTAACTATGCCAGCAGTGGTTATGCAAGATTCGGCTTCTCAGCATCCCTTCATGCCTGGAGCAATTCACAGTTCCTCCTTTTTGTATGTATGTAAGCCATTCCAAACCAGGGTCGGCCGACCATCACTTCGTGAGAGCTTTTTGATTGCTCAACAAAGCCTGTCCACTTCATAATCCTCTCAATTCGCTGACAGTCTGGACCGCGCAGGCCCAAGAATGAATCTACGATTCCACACCTGTTCATTTCCGAGCTCGCTGGCTGGGCCATCACGGAGGGTTTCTATTTTCGACTGAGAGGAGACTCATACCGCGTGCTGTCTTCTGCCAAAGACAGCAATGATGTGCTGTTCCCTTTGCACGACAACTGCCTGACCATCCTCCAACATGCACTCACATGGCGTGCTGAGCTCTCTCCAGAGACGGTTTCCTCACCAAGCCTGATGAGCGTCTACAAGACCCTTTGTGGCCAGTTCGCTCGCAATACGGCAGAAAAAAGAAGAATCACCGAAGAATTAGGCTTCTACGGCTCAAGTGACTATGCGGACTATGGTCTAGAGGTCGATCATAATTATTATGGTGCTCGGGAGTTTTGGGCCGCTGAGGGTTGGGAGCCAACCAGGGTCAACGAGGTTCGTTGCCTTTCAATTTGATTGTTATAGAAGTAAAGCCGTCAAATAACCAATGCTAACCAGATCAACTACTCCCAGTGGTACTGCGATGATCCGGTAGATGTTCCAGGCCTTGCGAACTTTGCCTTGAAACTAGCTGCAGAGACCCCATCCCAGCCCGAGGGAGATAAAGCCTACTCGAGAGTGGATATCTGGGGGTCAAATCTCCAGGTAACTACACGCCCTTGCCTAGAGGGACTACCTTTGGAGATTCTAGATCTCGTTGTCGACCTTCTCCTAACGCCATCTATCTTGCGTCTACGACAATGCTCTAAGACCCTGGCGTCGCGTATAATACTCGGCCAACAATTTTGGCGGAAACAGACGCTTCAAGGCTGCGTAATTCCATATCTTTGGGATCTCAACGGTCTAAGCAATGGCATAGAGTCCTCAGAAGCGAAGGTTGGTGAAAATCTCGCTCGCCTTATTGAACCAGGCTCCTGGGACTGGAAGGGTCTGGCTCACAAGCTGGTGCAAAGAGATGATATTATCAAAGCGGACAAGATTACCCAGCCTGCGCCTTGGGGGTTGCGGAATCGATGCAGGATATGGACTATCTCCAACGATCTTGTGTCCTCTTCAGTAGATTAGGTATTTGCTCTGTCCCAGAATCCCGGCACTGGATTTGAAATCCGGGACAGTTCTCTCTGCTATATGTGACGGTCCGCCTCTATATGTGACCAAGCCATCACACAGGCTACATGCTTTTATTTACCAGAGTGCCATTACCCCAACAGAGCCTTGTGTTTGATAAAGACCAGGGTAAGCCTTTGTCTCCCCACGGTATCCGTGCCTAGGCTTACGCCAAGCCCAGCTTCGTTCTCAACATTCAGTCTAGTTTCCTGGGTCCTACTCGAGGATGGCGACTCATTATTCGCTGCTTTACGAGGCTGTGGAGAAGCCTGAGGATCCTTCGGGAGCAGCAGGCACAGCGAGCGGGCCGCTCATAGCCCTATTTCTATTCGACGACGATTGCTAGGCATGGTACATATGTAAGATTTTGGTCTGAGGAGCAACACTGAGACTCTTGACCAGCCATCTACTCCACAAGTCAGACTTGTCCCTTTCCTTTTCAGTATATAATTTTGCGAGACCCAGCTTTCAAGTATCAGTTCAATGCTGATACACCTTGATCGTTTACCTCTTGAGGTGCGGGTCCGGGTGCTAGAAAAGGTCATGATCATCGTATGTGACGACGTATTATTATGTTCATGTCCAATTTCGACATGAGCAGCTGTTCCTTCTTTTGTCCTTGGCCCACAGTACCCAACATATGCTTATGGTTATGAATCTATTTAGTCAATCCTTGTGGTTAAGAAGAAGAGTCAGATTACTCTTGGCTTGCGTCACTGAAATCATTCAAAGTATGGGCCAAGCAAACAGGAAAGAATTTGGGTATAAATGCCCTAAAGCTCTTCAACATCAATCAAGACAATCATATACAACAGCAAAGCAACAATCTCTTCTACACATCTTCTACAGCATCTTTCCGAGTAAAACAACAACAAGATGAAGTTCGTGGCTTTGACATCCCTCCTGGCCTTCACCACCGGGGTCGTCGCAGTCGAGTACGTCTGCGAGACTAGCGATGGAAGCCCCTATCTCCATCACGTCAACGAGTTGATTGACAATCTCTGGAAAGAGAAGGGCGTTCAGCATTGTTTGACCTACAGTCTTGGGTCCGGTGACTGCAACGGGGCCGACAAAGGCAATTCCAAAGGCGCATCCTGGCAGATTTGCAAGGGTGATGATGCCGGTGACAGACAGCCACTCAGGGTATATAATTCCAAATTCCCAATTTCCAATGGCAAACTATGGAAACTGACCCGTGATTATTTCCCCAGTGTCAAATTGATCCGTCAGGCGTGCCTTGTGTCGCCTGTCAGGGCTTGGTATCGCCCAGCGTGGCGGCGCATTTTGAAAAGCTCAGGGACAAGTGCCAGAGCAAAGATTCGAATGGCGATATACGCGTGGGCGGAATTGTCAAGCTTCCCCGTCCTGATTTGAAGGGGGAAACTGGCGGCGGTGAGATCCGACTTATCCGGATGCCTGGTTGATTTCTGGCGGAGATGGCCAAGGTTTTGGTACTCGGAAAAGACTCGGTAACTGAGGTTAGGTTATTAGTATACTATTCAACAGGGAGCTAGTAGAGGCCAGCAATGGTACATGTTGTTGTAGAGATGGTTGGTTTGTCTTTGCATGTTCCTGGTATCCGCAGTCTTTAGTCATAGTATTGGAGGTCATCGAGATAGTATCTACCAATCACTGCGTACACCATTGAACGGGAATGGCATTGAACGTCAGCTCATTCAGTTTCATGGCCATACTTTCCTAAGTGACACCATCCTTGTAGTGGTGACCCAGCGGGCAATGTTTCCCCTTCTCAGTGTAGTCTTACCTCTAGGACTAGGAATCAGGTATTCCTTAGACTGATGTTTAGGCTTTATGACAAGAAGATATGAAAAGCTCGATATAGACCCTCTTCTAAATCTTCACTAAACCTTGATAGCTATTCATAAGACCATGATAGCTACTTGACCGGTACCAGAACATAGTTTATTTGGGTTCGTTCTTATGACCTAGTCAGTCTCTTTCTTGGGATGAGCGTGTACGAGAGTGACGCCTACAGCTTGAAAAATCTGGGAACATTTTGTGGCGACGGCCAAAGTGGTCAGTTTGTCTCCTACTTTGTAACACCATGTATGTTTTCATTTGCAACACCTCGCTATGCAACAGACACTCACTCTACCCCAGTTCTCACAAGTCTATGTACAGCTCTTCTTTCACACAAAGGACCTTTAGGCCTTTCCGGGCCAAATCTCACGAGCAACATCAGTGACGAGCTTCAACTTGGCAAACATCTTGTCCTCGGTCATGCCCTCAGCACCAACGGCTACACTGGCAAAGCCGCACTGAGGGCTGATACCAATCTGGTCCAATGCCTCTTCCACACTGCGGCCTTGGCCCTGGGCAATGATCTTGGCAGCATCCATCACGCGGTGCTTGATGACCTGCGCGTCCTCAAGCTCGGGCTCCTTGGTGGTGACGACGCCCAATACGACGTTCTTGTGCTTGGGGAGGAAGCGCAGGGGCTCAAAGCCGCCAGAGCGCGGGTTGTCGTACTCGAGGAAGAAGGTGTCGTAGTTGAGAGCGGTAAAGAACTTCTCGGCGATTTTCTCGTACGAGCCCTCGCTGAAGTGCATCGACTTGGAGAAGTTGCCTGTGCGTTGTTAGCATAGTGGACGCCATTCCACAGCACGGAGGCTATCCAGAGCACCGAGGCTACCCACCTCTGCAGACGTGAAGCCCAACATGGAGACCCTCGGGCCGGTCGGCAATGCAGTCGTTGTGAGCCTTGAGGTAAGTGTCAAAGAGCTTGTCGGGGTCGACGCCTTCGTTCCTCAGCGCCTCAAGCATGTCATCTGAGCAAAAGTAGGCGAGGGTAGGGTCGTCAATCTGAATGTTGCGAACACCCTCGTCATACAAGGTCTTGAGCTCTCGTCGGTAGGCCTTGGTCAAGTCGGCGAAGAAGTCGTCATCATTCGAGTAGGCCTCGGGGCTGTAGCATTTGCCAGAGGCCAGTCGCAGGTGAAAGTAGCAAGGCGGCGGCATGGTGAACTTGCACTCGCTCCACTGCTCTTGGGGCACGCATTCGCGCAGCATCTTCCAGTTCTCAAGGTAGGGGCTCTCGTTGTACTCAATCTTGCCCTCGCACAGCGCGGCCATGGGATACTGCTTGCCAGCCTTCTTCAGAGCGGCAATTGGCGGCGCAGAGAGGCGCACAAGATCCCACGGCACAGGGTCCACCTCGCGGAAGCCGCCGAGCTTCTCAAAGAAGCCTGAGAAGTAGTACTTGCGATCAAACTCGCCCGACGAGATGGCCCGCACTCCATGCTGTTGCTGCTTCTTGACAATATCGGCAATGGCAGCCTTCTGGACCCCGACGAGCTGGTCGTGCGAGACTTTACCGGCATCGGCCTGTTCTTGGGTCCGCGACAGCGACTCGGGCCGGATAAGCGAGCCGATGTGATCAGCGTGGAAAGGAAGCTTTGAGGCGCCCATTTTGTTCTTGTTTTTTTTTTGAAGCTCTGCGATCGTTGTCTTGGACAATGCAAGTTGAGCGACACCTCAGTCTCCAACCTCTACCATGCTCTTATAAAGAACTTGCCGAAAAAACGGGCGAACCCTTACCCCATCTTGATGTGATGACATGCGTTTGCCCCCAGAGCTAACAACCGGCCAGGCCAACGGTTGGTCCAATAACGATAGGGCCGCGAGATGGAAGTCTCCATCTTCTGCACCTTAACCCCTCCCCCTCTGCAGATCTTCGGCTTCCAAACACGGCTGTTGAGACTTGAGGGATATTTAGAATAGGGCTGTGAAGAATTCATAGAGAATGAGAATTCAGGTTGTGAACCAAGTCGATAACATGTCCGAGTGGTTATGATAACTCGATTGAATATGGGAAACGTCATTAACTACCACTCGACAGTGTCTCGTCTAGAGCATGGCTGCTGATGGGCGCGGACTGAGGCCAACCATCAACTCAATCCCTTTCGGCGAGATCGAGTCCTCTAGATCAGGGGAACTTGGCGGTCGCAGCAATGCAGTCTCTAGAGGGCATAATCGCGCAGATGTCGCAAGGGCGAAAGACGATGCATGCTCCTACAGGTCAATCAAGCACTGCAGGCCGCACTGAAGCCTTGCATCGATCGGGGCCGGTTGAACTGCTGAGGGAAGATATGCCTAGTTTCTGTTAGTGAAGGGAAAAAGAAGGGGAAAAATGAGCGTCATGTCCCGACTCCAAGAGGCACGAGCTGGATGGTATGCTTACAACAAAGCGCAATCCCACGCATGAAATTACATCGCCACTGTTGATGTTTACTGGAGTTGTTTTCGTCAATCACTCAGTTGGGACAACATTCTGTTCTGAGAGGTCAGAAACTGAGAGCACCCAAGAAACCAGGGGCGAATACTCATGTCTCACTTGCTGTATGCTGTGATCCCCACGGGGCTGAAAGCCTTCAGTGTTCCTGCATTTCAGCAATCTCACGCTGTCGCGTCGCATCAGGAGCCCGTGTGAGGCAACGAAAAATTTCAGATCCTTCCAAAGGCCATTAAATGTGTGCCATTGAGACGCCGAGCTTGCGGTCTCGCTCAAGCAAGGGGAGAGATTGTGGGGATATTGAGATTTGTGTAGGGCGAACAATGCACTTCTCCCTTGACATGGCTTGGCATAAGACATCCGGAGCCATTTTCCCGTTGCTTTTGTCCTTTGGAAACCAACCAGATCAACGTTTACTTGCCATGCAGGTGATTTGTTACAGGCCCATCAGATCAAGCCTCTCTCTCTCTTGAAGCGGGCGGCGAATTGTGTTTCAGTCTCACGCTCCAAGCGATGTCACGATCTTAGACGAGCTGTGTCCAACCCACAAAATGAGAGCTGGAGGAGATTGGTGAACTTTGGGCGTCATTATGATAAGTTTGGCTCGGAGGCAGATGAGACACGGTGGAACAGCACGCTGCCAACATTCCAGTTTTCGGGGTGTTGTTGTCGCAGCCAAGCTCTACTCAGCGTGCTGTTTATCTGACTTCCAGATTTAGGACAGATCAACAGTCGGTTGCTTCAAGGGGGGGAAAGTTACCACGTTGGTGTGGCATCGGCATACGATCGGCAGGGACGACAGCAGTCATGGTGTCATTCTTGGACCCTGTGATCCCTATCGTGTTACAACGGCGCAGTCGGAGCCATTTTGGTTGTAGATTTACATGTTTCTTGTAACACACGACGACTTCTAGTCTACAAGGTTATCATGAGGCAGTTTGACTTAGGCCGTATGGAAAAGGTTGCACAAGAGAACATTGCTTCGTGATATCCCCTCCCTGAAGTAAAAGGATGGGCTCAGTTGGACGGCTCTACTTGGTGTCTCAAGTGGACGGAACGGTTACAATTATTTAGAGTTTCAACCTTACTCGATGCTTTAACTTGACGCCGTTCTCTGTCCAACTCTTGCATGTAAGGAACATAGAAGTCCTAACTGCACGGTTCTGCAGGTCAGTGCTGTAGGCACTATATCCTTCCGCTCTGGTAATAGGCTTGTTGAGTGGAAGCTCAGCATGCGATCCAGTTGGCAAGGCCTTTAAAGAGCAGGTCTGTTTAGATTGCCAATTGAGTTTCCCGTCGACAAACACACAGGAACATTACTTAGTGCCATAGCCTCCTCTTGAAAACCTAGATTTAGGAAGAGAAGATCCTGGCCACTAATTGTCGTAAGACCTAAGTTGTTTTAAAATTCCATCATAGTATAATTAAAGGCCTTATTCTACTATCTAGGTCCCCTCTTCCTAAGCTTAGGTATGTTTAGCAGAGTTATAATACAAACGGTCAATCCTGCGCTTTTCATCCCCCACTAAGTGCGTTCACGCCACGCGAGATTCCTGCGGCATCAGCAAACCAAAGTGCTGGGACTTTTCGTTCAGCCTTCCCCGTCTAATAAATATCCTATTGCACCAAGACTAGAGGCGATTGTTGCACGAGAGAGCTATCATGAGGATGGAAACAGTGTACAGAAAACTACCCTACACAACCGGACCCAAGTCCGGGATGCCCCACTCCGGCTCCGGCCGCCGCGGCGCCGTCCGCAAAAACACCCGGCCCGCGAACCGAGGCGGTCTTATTGGTTTGCTAACCAAAATGTCTCATATCTCAGCTCCAAACTTCCTCAGCTCGTGAAACAAATCTTTCTCCTCATTCAACAGGACCAATTTCATCCGTGTCCCCTCGATAGCCCCCCGGAGACGGATTGTCTCAACCATGTGTACTGGACGGAAACTGTGCGGTCGTCAGCTGTGGACATGATTTCCCCGGATCTTGCTGAAGAATGCTTGCGTCCGGTTCGGAGGAGGTAACGGTTTCAAAGAAGCGTCAATCATTGCCTCTCCCGCTGCCGAGAAACGGGCTGCTCGGCCAGCCGCCAGAAACGCGCAAGGGAACATAAACATTGCGACTCAAGCGAGTACGGTTGGGGGATGGTTACTGAGCGCTTCCGTGGCAGTCATGAAACAAACAACATAAAGGTAATCTGGCTATTCTTGGAGACCAGTGGCGTGCATTGTAATTGTATGGAGATTAAACGCTTGTCACATACCTACGGACACCCGCAACCAGGATACTTTTTCGACTGGCAAGAATTGTTCCTGTTACGAAAACGTGACGTTTGGACGCATTCAGGAATGGTCAGCGGCGCATGCGGCGAGATTGCTCGTGGCCTTGGCCATGAAGCCGAGGTGCCGATGTGCCGCTTGAAACCTACCGGAGATAGATTCAGGCCTCGGGAGGAATTCCATACAGCCCGATTCGCTACAAGCGAGTCAAGAGAATCTTGGCCGGCATGGCTCTCTCTCCTTTGAGGGATGACCGAAGTCTACCAAGGGAGTCACATAGTTATGTCTCAGTAGGCGCCTTGTGGCTCCTCTTGACAGTCGGGGCGTCGGCAGTCCGACGAGCCCAGTCAATACCACGATCGGCGCCATGTCAGGATGCACTTCACAAGCCAATCTGGAATTCGGGACAATCTTGGGATGTGAGATACGTGCAGGTAAGCTTGCGCAGCGGAAAATACATTGCAGCACCACCAACAACAGACTCCCTCGATTGTGGAGTGAGACAACTCAGGGGCAGATTGGGCCGCAGGCAGAAAGGCTGCATTCTTGTCTCTTGGATGGAACGCCATGTCTCAACAGTCGCAGGAGACCAACACCCTCGACCTTGTGGCCTTGGTCGATGCATTCGTCGAGGCCTCTGGGACTATGGGGTTGTACTCGAGGGAATAACAACCTGGGCTGAGAAAAGTAGGGCCTAGAGAGGGAGCAAATTGTGTATAAAGAGAGGCACTGAATCCGCCCAAACCACAACTTCATCCCTCTCTCACCATCAAGCAATAAACCGCCTCGATTCCTTCGCTTCCTCTCCGAGAGCTGTTTCCAGTCGTTACTTGCCTAGTCATTCGTTCCGAAGAACCACCATCAAGATGCGTTACACAGAGATGCTTGCCCTTGCCATGGGCAACTTGGCAGCTGCACAGTTCAGCTCGACCTCGTTCACCAACTCGAGCATGACTGTCCCAACCAGCACCGACGATGCTACTTCCACTGGAACCGAAACTACTGGAACCAGCACCAGCACCAGCACAGGCGGCCCCGATGGCTTCAACCCCCTCGGCTGCTTCTCCTCCAACAACGGCTTCCCCGGCTTCATTCAGGCTTACTCCTCTGAGGAGAACGACCCTGAGCTTTGTGCCGACGCCTGCGAGGGCTCCAACTTCTTCGGTCTCTACTCCAACGACTGCTACTGCGGCCAGACGCTCAACCTCAACACGTCTCCCTCCGTCGACACTGCTCAGTGTGACATCCCCTGCCCCGGCGATGACTCTGAGACTTGCGGTGGTCTCTCCTCTCCCGCCCGCCTTATGCGCCGTCAGAGTGTTTCTATCGATGTTCTCTTGAGCGTCTTCGTTGCCGTAGGTGTCAACCCCGGCGAGGAGACCACCGACACCGTCACCGACACTGCTACCGACACCGTCTCTGTTACTGACATCGTGACCGAGACTCTCCCCCCGATCACCACCACGGCCACTGCTACAGTTACCAAGGATGGCACCACTGTTCTCTCGACTGTCACTACTGTTATTGCAGCTGTTCCCACCGACGTTGTCATCGTCTGCTACGGTAACTACTGTGCTCCTCAGGCCCACTGCCCTACTTGCACCAAGTTCCAGATCGTCTGTGAGGACGGCCACTGCGCTCCTCGTGAGTGCCACGATGACAACTGGGATAAGCTGGTCATCTGCGAGAGCGGTTCTTGCCACTACGCCAGCTATGAGGACGAGGAGTGCAACCAGCGCATCATCTGCTACGGATCTGAGTGCAGCCTGGACCAGGAGCACCACGAGGACTACCAGCGCAAGTTCATCTGCGAGGATGACCATCACTACTTCGAGGAGTGCACTGACGACTGCTACACTTACAACAAGTGCAAGGGCTCTGACTGCGTTGTCGTCCCCCCTCCCAAGCACACTCCCGTCACTCCTCCTAAGCAGAACACTCCTGGTGACAAGGTTGTTGTCCCCTCAGTCCCCGGAAAGGAGCAGCCTTCGGTTCCCGGAAAAGAGCATCCTTCAGTTCCCGGAAAGGAGCAGTCTCAGCCTTGCACAGGTGACCACTGCGTTGAGGTTGAGGTCCCGTCGAACGATACCCCCATCAAGAAGCCTGAGTCTTGCACCGGCGACCACTGCGTCGAGGTTCCTGAAACTCATGGAAAGCCCATGACTCCTGAAACTCCCATGAAGAAGCCTGAGCCTTGCACCGGCGACCACTGCGTTGAGGTCCCGTCGAAAGAGCACCCTTCAGTTCCCGGAAAGGAGCAGCCCTCAGTTCCCGGAAAGGGGCAGCCTTCGGTTCCTGGAAAGGAGCAGCCTTCAGTTCCCGGAAAGCCTGTCACCCCCGGAACTCCTGCTAAGCCTGAGACTCCTGCTGGCTGCGTGGGCGACCACTGTGTTGAGATCCCATCGAAAGAGCAACCTTCAGTTCCCGGAAAGGAGCAACCTTCAGTTCCCGGAAAGGAGCAGCCCTCGGTTCCCGGAAAGGAGCAGCCCTCGGTTCCCGGAAAGGAGCAGCCCTCGGTTCCCGGAAAGGAGCAGCCTTCGGTTCCCGGAAAGGAGCAGCCCTCAGTTCCTGGAAAGGAGCAGCCCACAGTCCCAGCTGGCGGCGACAAGAAGCCTGAGACTCCTGTCGTTACGGCCGCCTCTTCCAAGATGATCCCTGCCGCCGGCCTGGCTGCTGCCATTGCTTGCTTTGCTTTCATCCTGTAAGGGATGAGTTGCGCCATGGCACAGCATCACTTCCCCCCTTCTTCAATCAACACACATGTAACGTTAACGTTCTGGTTTATTTTTACACCGATCGGATTTGGTAGTCTTGCTTGTATATCGACCTGATAGATTGGCTTGGTTATCATCGATGGTGGTTCTTTTTGGCGGTTAGACAGTAGTACCGGCTTTAATATGGCTTATGACATTTCGAATCCTCCTGTGCACTGTGACATTCAAATTAGTGAACTATCTCGTGAACATTCAGTTTCCTCTATCCTACTAATCGACGTTGTCTAGGAGTGGCCTCGACTCGATGTCAAACCTTCACAAACTGTCGCTGAATCATAAGCGCATTTTCATTTGTTAAGGCTTTCAAGACAATCAAATTATCTTGCTGACTGGCTGAAACTGCGGTTCTTCTTTTGTGTCCTACCATGTATGCAAGGGGTTCTTGTTCCCTGTAGATAAAGATGCGCAAGTTACGCGTCTAGGTTCCCGAGTAAGACAGACATCTTCCACTTCCATATTCAGCCCCGCACGTCTGAGATTGTGACTTAGAGACCATCTTCGCCTTGTAGAAAGACGTGGAGCGTTGAGACAGACAAGTAGTGTAACTAAGTCTCTGGAATAGAGTTGAGCGGACCCTAGTACTGTACTATGCTCAAGTTGCTGTTAAAGCGTCGTATCTAACGTCAGACAAATGTCGAGGGAATAAAGTTGCCATTAGCACGCTCTTTCCCCGATTTGGCGAGACTTGTCAGGCCAAAAGACAGTGAGTGCATAGGTAGGGGCGCAGGTGATGTTGGAAACAAAGCTATTGTTTGTCGCAAGCAAGGGAGACGTGGCGTAGTGCTACGTAGGCTGGGAGAGAGAAATCGGAAGTGCATGTGAGCTATCGAGTTCAACAAAGAAAAAGGGAGACGCCTCGACAACAGACGCGGTGGAGGGCTGACATGGGAACATTCTGAATCAATAAGACGTTTCTACTCGGCGAGCTGCAGACGAATTTGACCAAAGTGGCCGAGACTTATCGAGACTCTTACGTCGAGGTGCAACTTCGTATCTGGTGTGGGACTGACAGCTCAACGCCAAGAATAATATCCAGAGCTGTTAGTTCGGCGATCATTTTCGGGCTATAGTAATGCCAAATCTCGTCATAATTTAATCAAAGACCTTATAATAGTATTTATTTAGTTCTCCTCTACCAAAACTTATATAGTCTTAGAAGAGCTTTAGCATAAATGGCCACTCTAATGTTCTTGTCCCCCGCCAAGAATGGCTGCTCACGCGGGCTACTTCACCACGCGCGCAGTCTTGACTTGGTGTGTTGGCGCGATAATCATGGGACTAGATAAGTTGCAGAGTAGTTGGGTTGACCGCTATGATGTCCCCGATTTAGTACGCGGCAAAGTGAGGCGGTTGCATGCGGCAGGGGATACATCTCGGTTGAGAATTTGTGGCAAACCAACAATGACTACAAATTCTAGAAAACATATTGAACTTACTTAGTCCAGGCTCGTCTAAGCTTGGAATAGCTTCTACCAATCTTATGATTGCTCTGGTTCTATCAGGCGGGCTATCTTCACTGCAACTTATCTATATAGCGGGGATGGACCCCTCTTTCGCTGCGGATCCGAGTGGCCGTGACCGGCTAACTTACAGGATGCTTTTCCGTTTATCCATCATTATGGAGCCCATCGTGGGTTACGGCGTGATGAGATGGGGCGTCTTGCAACAGGCCAGCCCGTGGCACTGGTACTGTACCTTAGCTTGCCTTACCAACAGGCTGGAACCACGGGCTGGAACCCCCCAGGCCCGCCACAACCCCCCCTCTGTTGGGCGTCGTTCCCAGTGCCAGAGTCCTGGGTTCACCTCGTAAGGTTGTGACTGAGTCAGTTCAATACAATAGGTAGATTTGGTGAGCATATCGTCCTTGACCCTCCCGATGAAGGACTCCAGCAGGTCGGTCCGTCCATCATGAGAGCCTTGGAAATCTCCCGACAGGCATTTGTCGCAAGGCCACTCAAGGGCTGTACCGACGCAGTGGATGCACTACTTGCTCCGTAACTAGTTCCAAGTAAGTAGAAATTCCACGAGTCAAGAAGTCCATCCATGGTTCCCGCCTTTGCTGGCTCTGTCCTTGGCCTCCAGCTCCTCTTTTTGGAGACATCCTTGAAGCCGCGCCTCGCTAGCCCGGTTTCTGGCCTCGCCTTACCACACCGTCTGGTTTTAAAGAACAGGCCTGCCGCCACACCACACAGGACCTTTACCTGTATATCTTGTGATCCTCCAAAGCCGGCCTCGCTCTGCAACGATTCTCTTTTGAAGCGCAATACTCTCAAGATCGGTGAGTCGTCTCCTCGATTTCTGTCTGTTTGCCAGCCTTCGCCTCGGTCGCTTTGTGGAACTCGACCGTCCCCATCTCTTCTCACATTTATCCAACCCAGCTTGCGTTGCATCTCATCTCAACGCCCGCGCGCACTGTCTCACTCTTGCTGAGCGCGCGCATGATACGCTCCTACGTAGTCACGGTCGCTCACAGTGTTCAGATCGCTACCCAGACCGTGACGTCAGCCAAACGGCCAGCTCTCAGCTCTCAGCTGGAACTCAGGGATCATCTTCTAGCGCGCTCTCATTCCCATTCTATCTCCTGGCTTTACCATTCCTTGCATCTTTTATTAGATTAAAGCCGCCTGGGTTATTGTCAATCTCTCTCCACCCGCGGCGCGATATGCGCATGCGCCTCTGCGACCCACGATGAACTCGCCGCCAAACTCCGTCGTGCGCCATCTCCATCCCCATCCCAATGGCCATCCAACCTCGGGCTCACAGTCCCCAAAGAGACAGTCCCCAAAGAGCACGACAGCCAATTCACCACAGTCATGCCCTGATCGTCACGTCCGACTCCCGAGTTCGACTTCCTCCGACTCGGACAATTCCGAACAAGCTCGACCGACCACCCGTCGCCGCATCGGACCCCCCTCTCCATCGTCGTCGGCAACCTCTCCCCTCGCCGTTGGCTCATCGCAAGAAGTCGCTCTGATACAGAGCATCGAGCGCGGCGACTACGCACCCAACGACCTCGACGAAACCCGTAGCCTTACCGATAGCATACGGCAGCATATTGTCGATGGCGGCTTCCGCTACCATGCCTACCACGCAGGGAAATACATGTTCCCCAACGACGAGGCCGAGCAAGATCGTGAAGAACTCAAGCACAACTTGACTGTGTATTTGTGCGACGGCAATCTATTCTTTGCCCCTGTTGAACATCTCTTGGATGAGGGCGCCGAGGTGCTTGACTTGGGTACAGGAATTGGGAAGTGGTGCATCGACCGTAAGGATACCCTCCATCTACCGCAACCAGAAGCGCATCGAGAGGCTAATTGTCAAACAGTTGCCGATAACTACCCAAACTCGCAATTTCACGGCATGGACCTTTCGCCCATTCAACCAGACTGGGTTCCAGAAAATGCCAGTTTTGTCGTCGATGACATCGAGCACGAGGCGGGCTGGACATATCCTCAAGAAAAGTTTGACTACATCCATATCCGCCACACAGTTTTCTCCATCAGAGACAGGCCCTTGCTTTGGGACCGAATATGGAGGTATGGACCGAGTTCGCTGCACGATTGGCCACATTGACTCACGCTTGCACAGGCATCTCAAACCCGGAGGCTATGTCGAAGTTCAAGAGTTCCACTACATAGCAGCTTGCGATGACAACTCGTGTGACGGTCCTTACGCTTTTCGCGATTATATTCGGTACTTGCAGGAGGGCCTGGCAGCTCTTGGCACCGACCTCCATGGCATCCAGTATGTCGAGGACGAGCTGCGGGAGGCAGGCTTCGAGGGTGTTACTCGGAAGAACTTCAAGTGCCCAATTGGACCATGGCCCAAGAAGCTGCGGCTCCAGGAGTGCGGTCACGTCTTGCGCGACGTTATCATGTGGGGCCTTGTTGGTTTGGCTCGAAGACCGTTCCGCGATGGGTTGAAATGGACCTTGATTCAGATCGAGATGTTCCTCGTCGAGATCCGCAAGTCTCTTACTCTGGAGGTAAATGGGTTGCCCAAGCACCACTCCTATTACCCTTTCCACACCATCTATGCTCGGAAACCGCTGAACCCGCCCAAGGATTCGTCAAAGAGTCCATCAAAGGCGGGTGCTTGAAGCGGAGACGTTGAGCCGAAGGATGGACCGTTCGGCCGATGACGGAAGCGGCATTCTCAGCCCTACTGCACTCGACGACTGCCGATCCTCGATGCTTTTCTACAGCAGCTTACGACACCGCTGCATATCTGATGACGAGTTACGATGACATACATTTGCATTTGAATCTGAAAGGAAGCATGAGGCAAGCTTGGTACTAGGCGACCCCAGGGCCACTGGCGGTCACAATGGCGCAATTGGAGCAATGTGTGTATTCCCTTTTCTCTTACGGGTGCGATACTTGGCTGGCGCAAGGATACGAGCGAGGGTTTAGGTGATGGCTTGAATTGAACTTATCTGCATCGAGGTGCCATGGATTGCTAGCTACATAGAATTAAGAGACATGTCAAGTGGTTGACATGTCTGAAGCTCACATTTGCCCCGTCTTGAGACGTATATGTATATCCACCAAAGTCGGCAAATCAAGATGCTTCTTTTGACTGCAACCTCGGCACCGTCCCCAGCAAGAATCTTACCTGCATGTATCCGTAAATCCCATGTAAGTCCCAGTCATGCATGACCTGCCTCTTTCGACAAGCGTCGCTACCAGATCGACATTAGGCAAATACCAAAGAAACGCCGCTTCGTAAGCTGTCGTCCATGTGCAACCTCACAACGTAGGATGCGTGCGTAATTGGCTGGGTTGAGGATGACGTTGGCTATCACAACCTACAGATTGCTTCAGATGATCCTCAGCCCATTTGGGCTCCGGCTGTGTACAACTAAACTCGTGGATCCTTGGACGTGGACACGGATATGTTTCGTTAAAAGAGCGAGCCCTGGCCACGTTGTTATTTCCGCAGGACAGACCAATCCTTGACTGATTGTGACAGCCATGAGCTCGACTTTCTGTCTCAACGACGCGTCTTTGGGCCCCGGCGTCCGAGGATGTCGCGGCGACTTTGACTTTACGCAGAAGTTTGAGCGCATCTTTTTCTCCATTATTCCTGCTGCTGTTTTTGTCGCGGCTGCTTCTGCCCGTGTAGCTGTCTTGTCTCAGCGCACGCGGATTGTGGGCGGCATCATCTTGCAGTCACTGAAGCTCGTGAGTCTTGTTCAACCTTGACCCGACTTTGTCATGTGACTGACGGCTGTGAATAGGCATTTCTGGCTGCCTACACCATCACTCAGCTTACAGTTCTCATTCTCATTGCGACAGGCGCTCCGGGTATAGTTCACGAGCTGTCCCTTGCTGGATCTTGTCTCGTATTTGCCGCGTCGCTGTTCGCTATACCGCTATCATACATAGAACACTCCAACGCTCGACGACCATCGACATTGCTCACCACCTATGTTCTCCTAACCCTGCTCTTCGACATCGTGCAAGCCCGCACAGCATGGCTCATCATCACCAATTCCCACCAGACTATTCAGGCCCGCCTATTTACCGCCTCCACCGCTGTCAAGGTCATTATCCTGTGTCTTGAGACTATCCCGAAAACGCGATGGATCCATTGGAATGCCAACGAGCACAGCCCGGAAGAGTCGAGCAGTGTCTTTAGCCTTGGAGTGTACGCTTGGCTGAACAAGCTGTTCCTCCGAGGGTATCGAGATGTCATGGACCTGGACGATCTGTACCCTCTTGATGAGGGCATGGCTGCTGCGAAACTCCACTCCCGATTCGCGAAGAAGCTCCGAATCCATAAATATCGTCATGAACCCAAGTCAGCCTTGTTGAAGGACCTATGCAGGACGCTTACAGGACCATTCCTCTTCCCAGTCGCTCCGCGCATCGCCCTCATCGCCTTCACATTCTGCCAGCCCTTCTTCATCGATTCCACCCTTGAGTTTCTCCAAACGCCTGAATCACCCGCCACGAAGAACGTGGGCTATGGCTTGATCGGTGCAGTGTTCCTGATCTACGCCGGCATTGCCGTCTCTTCTGCGCTCTACGGCTACTACAAAGAAAAGGCTGTCTACATGATCCGTGGCTGTCTGGCCGCTGCCATCTACCGCAAGACGACAGAAATGAAGCTGACCACCGCCGATGACTCTGCTGCCCTGACTCTGATGAGTACCGACATAGAACGAGTTATCCTCGGCGCTGAGTCGGTGCATGACATCTGGGCCAGCACGATCGAAGTGGCCATTGGATGCTGGCTTCTGTACCAAAAGTTGGGCACTACTTTTGTCTCCCCAATTGTTGTCATCGCCATCTGCGGCGCTTTTATGGCCTGGGTGCTCGCCTTTGTTGGCCGGAGACAGAGTGAATGGATGCAAAGGATTCAGAACAGAGTTGGACTGACAGCCAATGCCATATCCCACATCAAGTTGTACAAGATCTCCGGCATCACCGGCCCTGTGGCCGATCTAATCCAGAGCCTGCGAGTCGGAGAGCTCAAAGCCGGCAACAGGTTTCGCTGGTTGGCGATCCTCGCCGCAGGATTGGGCTTCACTCCGCTTGCCATTGCGCCTGTCGTCACCTTCGCTTTCGCCTCGACACATCTTGGTGTGAACACGCTCTTTACTTCTCTATCATACGTCCTCCTCGTAACGAATCCATTGATCATGGTGTTCCAGGATCTTCCTCGACTCTTTGCTGCCTTGACGTGCACAAGCAGAATCCAGAAATTCCTTGCCTCAGAATCCCGCTTCGACTTTCGTACTCGACATAGCCAACAATCATCCAGCAACTCGGAGAAGGAACAATCTACAGTGGAGGACTCGGACTCGATAGCATTTGTCGTTGAGAATGGTGCCTTTGGATGGGGCGGTGATAAGATGACTTTGAAGCAAATCAACACCTCAATCCCGGCTCACAAACTCACAATCGTGGTCGGCGAAGTTGCCTCTGGCAAGACTACATTCTGCAAGGCTCTGCTTGGAGAGGTGCCTGTGTCTACTGGGACCACGAATGCCTTCTTCCCATCTTCTCGTATTGGATACTGCGAGCAAACTCCGTTCCTCTACAACGCCACGTTCAAAGGGAACATCATCGGCCACTGCGCGTTCGATCAGAACAAGTACGACGAAATCATCAATGCCACCATGCTCAACACAGATGTTGCCCTCTTACCACAAGGGCACGATACCAAGATCGGAAGCAACGGCATCATGCTCAGCGGTGGCCAGAAACAGCGCGTCTCTGTTGCTCGCGCTCTGTACTCCGAGGCAGATGTCATGATCTTTGACGATATCTTGAGTGGTCTCGACAACGATACCGAAGCTGAGCTGTTCCGTCGTGTTTTCGGCCCAACTGGTATCACCCGCCGCCGCAACGTGACAGTTGTGGTTTGCACACATTCTGTTCGAAATCTACCTACTGCGGATCACATCATCGCGCTCGGCGCTGGAGGCACAGTTATCGAACAGGGCACGTTCTTGGGGCTGATGCAAAACAATGGCTATGTCCACAGTCTCGGCGTCAAGCATGGCGGCGCGGATAATCCCTCAGGCGTCGACAAATCAGAAGAACGGGTTACAGCTGTACCTCTACCGCCCTCCAGAGCCATCAATAATGCCATAGAAGACAAGGCGAGGCAGCAGGGCGACTGGTCCATATACAAACACTACTTCACGAGCGTTGGCCTCTGGTCAGTCTTTACCCTGGTTCTGGTCTCGCTGATGCATGGTTTTTGTAACAACTTTGCAAAAATATGGCTCACGTACTGGTCTGAAGATGGCTTCCACAGGTCAACAACCTTTTACCTGGGCATCTACGCGCTGTTACGTGTCGGCTTCATCCTATCCATACTCGCCAATGCACTCGTAACCATGATCGGAATGACCGCCTCTGCAGGCACCGAACTCCATCAGCGCGCCATCACCACTGTCGTAGCGGCGCCGCTGAGCTTCTTTACCGCCACTGACTCTGGAGTTGTGACAAACCTGTTCTCGCAGGACATGACTTTGCTGGATAATGACTTGCCAAGGGCTCTTTTGAATTTCACGCTGGAAATAGCAGACACGCTGGGCATGGCATTTGTCCTTGCCTCTGCAACGCCGTATCTTGCGGCTGGCTATCCTTTTCTGTTTGTCGTTTTATACTATCTCCAGAAGTTCTACCTTCGTACCTCACGACAAGTTCGACTGCTTGACCTCGAAGCCAAGAGCCCACTATAGTAAGTTTCCCCTGGACCCCATGTTGAGGGAGGAAAGCTGATGCATAAATAGCACCCATTTCATCGACACCATCAAAGGCGTCACCACCATCAGAGCCTTTGGTTGGGGCTCTCTTGACATTGCCCGGAACGACGAGCTGCTTGATACGTCTCAACGACCCGCTTACTTGCTAGCCGTGATCCAGCAGTGGCTCCTGTCGACGCTTCATCTCGTCGTCACAGGCATTGCCGTCGTGCTCATTACGCTTGCAACCCAGCTCAGGAGCAATGCAGGAATGACGGGTGCCAGTCTTATCTCCTTGCTTGCCTTCAGCTACAACGTCTCCAATCTGATCCGCAGCTACACATCTCTGGAGACGTCGCTTGGGGCGGTGAGTCGCCTGAGGTCATTCAGTGAGACTGTCAAGCCCGAAGATCAACCTGGAGAGGACGTCAAACCACCTGAGACCTGGCCGCATAGCGGTCGCATCGAGATCAGTGACGTTTCTGCCTCGTATGAGTCTGGCTTTCAAAATCAAGACGGGGTTGTGACAGCATCGCCGTCCAACTTGGCGCTGCGTGGGCTCAAGTTGAGTATCCTACCAGGCCAGAAGATTGCCATTTGTGGCCGAACAGGAAGCGGAAAGTCAACGCTCATCCTGCTTCTTCTGCGTCTTCTGGACCCTCTCCCGTCCTGCGCCAGAAACATGGAAATCGACGGCGTCCCCTCGCACCAAATTGACCGCACCACACTGCGCAGACGCATCATCGCCATCCCTCAAGACGCAGTCTTCCTGCCAGACGGCAGTTCCATCAAGGCCAACATCGACCCCTATCACGCCGCCACCGACGTCGAATGTTTCAATGTCCTTAACGCTGTGCGCCTCTCAGGCTTCGTCGATGACCGCGGCAGCCTGGACGCTGGCATGAGCGCCGATGATCTCAGCGCTGGCCAGAAGCAACTCTTCAGTCTCGGCCGAGCAATCCTGCGACGACGTGTCCGCGACCGGCTTGCAGGAGGGGAAAAGCGTGGTGGCCTACTGTTGCTGGACGAGGTGAGCAGCAGCGTTGATAAAGCGACGGATAGGGCGATGCAGGAGATTATTCGCGACGAGTTTGAGAACTACACTATGGTTATGGTGTCCCACCGGCTTGAGATGGTCATGGACTTTTTCGACAGTGTTGTTGTGCTTGATAGGGGCACAGTAGTGGAATCGGGCGGCCCGAGGGGGCTGGTTGACACACCGGGCAGTAGGTTTGGTGAGCTTTGGGCGATTGAACATGACAAGACTTGAAGTTTGTGATGTGATATGAGATAGATTGGTACAAAAATGAAGTTAGAGATACTTTAGTCATGGAATCAAATCAAGACAAATTAATCAGACACTAGAAACTACTGCATTTTTGAGCATGAGTAAGTGAGTGGTTGACACTCGATTACTATGTCTAACACTAAGGGTTTAACTTTTGTCTATCGGTCATTACAAGCCTGCCCAATTATCCAAGGGTCTATTTTATCGTACGCCATCAACACATTAACGTCGGTTGAAGTTGAGGAATCGACTCTGCAGCACAAGTTAGCACATGCTCTGTTCTTAAAATAAAAGACCACTTACCGCCAAGATGAGGATGATCAGGTTGCTTCCAATGAAGCACATGAAGATTCCCAGATCCCTCCAGCGATTGTCGAAAGAAAGGTTAAAGGTATGGTAGAACTCATCGCCAACCTTGTACGCGCAGTACTCGCACTCGCGCGTGTTGTTGTTCACGAGGTATCCCGATCCGCCGCGCGCAAAGAAGGGCTCCATGTACTCGCCGCAGGTCGTGTTCTCAGGCGCCGTGAACGGGTTGAGCTCGCCTTTCTTGCAGACGACGGGCAGGTCGTGCAGCGCAGTCGTGACCATGCCGCCGATGAGACGCGTGAAGGGGTCGAGCTGGTAGAGCCAGGCGCGCCAGAAGCCGGGCATCTGAGGAGGCGGGATGGTGACACCGCAGAAGAGAGCAAAGTTGATGATGATGAAGGGGTCGAACTGGGCCGAGATCAAGGGCGAGGGGGTGATGGACGCGAGGCCCTGGCCGAGAGTGACGGCAAAGAGCTCGGTGATGAGCACCATGAAGAATTGGTAACCCGCACGCGAGGAATCACTCTGGAATCCGGGCATGTAGTAGAGAGGGAGGAAGAAGGCAACGGCGCAGAAGATGGAGTAGGGCATCTCGGCAGTAATGATGGAGACGACAAAGGTAAAGGGCGAGTACATCTTGGAAGACGACTCGCGGAAGAAGAGCGCGCGCTTGATATGGAACATAACCTCGACCTGTGTGATGATCAGGGCGGGCAGGACGGTAACCTGGAAGATGACAAAGACCCTGTACTGAAGCGACGCTCGAGAGTCATCCAAGTTGAGATAAGTCAGACCAGTGATGAGAGCGACGGCGACGTGGCTGAAGACACGAGTGAAGAGGTAGTTGGGCGAGCGCCAGAAGGAGCGGAACATGCGATTTGACACGACCTTCAGTTGATGACTTAATGGCGAGGCGTATTCTTTCTCCAGCTCGGGCTTCACTTGAGGGCCGGCAGCCTGCCTCTCTCTCTTCATTCGGATGATGGCCTCCTTGGCCTCTGCCAGCTCGGGGCTGTCGTCCCAGATATCCGCCCAGTCACGGTTACCGACGCGAGGAGTGGAGCCCGCACCAATTGCCTCAAGCATATACTCAGCAACATTGTCGGTGGGACCAGCCTCGGCGCCGTGCTGCTTGAGATAGTCTCGCAAGATGCAAGCATCCTTGCCGATATCGCCAAAGTAGACAGTGCGGCCTCCGCGCTGGAGCAGAAGAAGACGGTCAAAGTTCTCAAACAGGGCAGCGTTCGGCTGGTGAATGGTGCAGAGGATAGCCTGTCCTGAGGCAGCAAGCTTCTTGAGGAATCGGACGATGTTGAAGGCGCTCTGGCTGTCCAGACCGGAAGTAGGCTCGTCAAGGAAGAGCAGCAGCTCAGGCTTCGCGGCAAGCTCAACACCAATAGTCACACGCTTGCGCTGCTCAACAGTGAGACCAAACTCGGCGGTTCCAATGATACAGTCGGCAATGGTCTCCATCTCAAGGAGAGAAATGATCTCCTCAACGTAGGTATAGCGCTCTTGCATGGGGACGTGATACGGCTGTCGGAGCTCGGCGGAGAACCGAAGGGCCTCGCGGACGGTTTGGGTCGGTTCGTGAAGATCAAGCTGCTCTGCGTAAGAGGTGGAGCGCTGGAACTGCTTGCCAGGCTTGAGGGCATCGACAAGGACGTCGCCAGTGATGACACCAATGTTCTTGCGAGCCGCGAGCACGTCAAGCAGGGTGGTCTTTCCAGCACCAGAGGCTCCCATCAGGGCGGTCAGCTCACCAGGTCGAACGTATCCATAAACGTTGTTGAGCAGACGGCGAGTACCTCCAGGAACAGGGACATCGTAGTTGAGATTCTCCCAGGTGAGAATGCTCTCCGACTTGAGCTTAAGATCTTCGCCCTCCTCATTCGACTTATCCCTTCGCTTAGCATCCCGCTTCTCGAGAAGCTTTTCGTTCAGAGCCTTGCGTTCCTTGTTGGGACGGGCGTACATTCTAGCCGCATTGCCACCCATGCCGAAGTTGACAAACTCGCCGAGAACAACGTTGAGGAAGAGGAAGAAAACAATGAGAGCCATGATGATGCCCCAGTTGCGCCAGAGGTCACCAGGGAAGTACGAGAAGCCTTCGGCAATGTAATCATCACCCTTGACAAAGGTCGTGCCGCTTCGGGAACCAGCCAGGGTACATACCTGATGGTTGATATCATCGTAGCCTGGGCCCGCGGGGATGAGAGACGGGGCAGTACAGGTCATGTCAATGCGGCTGAACTCGTTTTGCATCATAGAGCTGAAAGCGAGACCCAGAACATTAACCCAGTAGATCCAACGCAGCCAGACCTTCTCAGACTGGTACTGAATGATATAACCAGAAGTAGTGACAAAGAGGGTAATGATGATAACGGCAAACTTGATGGCATAATCGAAATCTGGGCTGACACATCCAATGATACGGAAGAACAGAGTCATGGCTATGTTTCCAGATAGTATCATCAGATAAAACGTAAAGAACGCCCCCGCGTCTCGGACCAAGCCCGTCATGAAGTACACGATGATCGAAAACAGCAGAATCTGACTGGCTGCGAACGCTTGATCGACAAAGATCTGGGCGATCCAGAGGGCAGAGGGTCGGTGGAAAGCGTACGCCTTGTGCTTGTTGACAATGGCGCGACCAGTCATTGTACCCGCAAGTTCTGAAAAGGCCTGGAAAGCATTGAAAAGAAGAGCAATGAAGAGGAGACCGCCTTTGCTGAAGGCGCTTGCGGAGGTTTTCCCGAGGTTGAGATAGAGAGTACCGAGAACGATGGCAATGACAATACTTCGGAACCAGCCAACAAAGAGGTTGAAACGATCCTGAAGCTTCAGAATGAACTGGCGCTTCATGAGCGCCCAGACCTGAAGGTGGAAACCGACTTGGTAGACGGATCGCTTGGAGGTTCCACGCTTGCCCTCCTTGACAGCGATCTGGAAGTCGTTGTGCTTCTCGGCTTTATGCTCCAGAGTGGACTTGTACTCTGCCATCTCGGCATCCAGAGCCTTGCACGCGTCAGACTTCTTGAAGGCATCCTCCAGAGTTGCTGGGTTGTGAGGGGAGTTCTCTTCGGATCGTCCTGGAGCATACTCGCGCTCCCACTCGTCAGTGCAGCCGGTGAGGTAGTCGGCACTAGTCTGTCGTGGGCGAGGAGCAAAGCCAAGACGCTCGAAATAGCTGCGGGCGGTAGCGGCAGGGCCAAAGTAGACCTGCTTGCCCTCGTCGATGACCATGACCTTGTCAAAGAGAGCGTAAATGTTCTCGGACGCCTGGTAGAGCGAGACAAAGGTGGTGGTCTTGTACAGGTTGGTCTGAATGCGCAGAGACTTGACAAAGTCCAGCGCGGTACTGGCATCGAGACCGCGGGTGCTGTTGTCCCATGACAGGATACAAGCATTCGTGATCATACCCTCGGCAATACTGACTCGCTTGCGCTCTCCACCGGAGATACCACGGACGAAGTGGTCACCGACAACCGTCTTTCGAGTGTGCTCAATATTGAACATCTTGAGCAGCAACGTGATGACGCTATCCTTGAATTCCTCCTTGGACATGTTGCCAGGTCGCTTAGCAGGCATCTTGGCATCGAGGGCAAAGCCGAGGGTCTGCTCGACAGTCAAAGTGGGATGGTGGATATCATCCTCGGCGTTGTAGACGGCCTCGCCACGGTACTGGTCGAACTCCTTGTTGGTCCACGGTCCGTAGAGAACCTCGCCCTCGACGCCAGTGTAGCCATATCGCTGGTTCGCAATCGTCTTGAGGAAAGTCGTGCATCCGGAACCAGGCTTGCCCAGGACGAGGACCATTTCGCCGGGCTTACAGACGCCACGGAACTTGTCAAGCAACTCCCTCTCGGCGGGCTTCGGGCCAAGGCCAAAGAGGCGAATCACGGGAGTGATGACATCGAAGAAGCCGACAAAGGCATCAGGGAAAGTTGGGACAAAGTTGGACAGGCCGCCATAGCCCTTGACGGTCAATCCATCCCAGTAAACACCGATGTGCTTGGAGCGAATCCCGGCCTCTGTCTCACGATCCAGACCACCTCGCATTGCCGCCTCAAGATCGAAAATAGAGGCATCGTCAGAGCCATCAGCAGCGGCGTCCTTCTCGGGGTCGACGCTCGCTCTGCTCTTCCGACGACTAGCTCTCGAGACGCCAGTAAACTCCCTCTGAAGTTCCGCAAATTCGGCCTCGGCTTGCTCCACAGAGACGCCTGCATTGTGCGCCTTGGAGTCGCGTCGCTCAGTGTGAGGGCCTTGGGTCGTCGATTCGGTATCCTGGGACGCTCGATAAGCAGGATCGGCCTGCTCAGTGTGGTGATTGGCGGCAATGGCCTCCTCGGCCTTCTCGAGAGCCCTCTCTGCCATTGCAAATCGAAATGGTTGCCACAACAGTTGAGTGAGCGTTGAATGGTATGTTGACTAACAGTTCTCTGAATGAGACTGTGTTGGGAGCCCAAAGTCACCCACCGCGGCAGAAGTCAATATTTAAAGACAGTTGATGAGAGAAGGAGTAGGTATGAAAAGAGAATTATGGGATAGCAAGCCAATTGACCAAGTTTGGCCGTTGAACAAACAAAAAAGCAAAGGAGCGAGCTCGAAAAGAGTGCCGAGAGCGGCGTTTAAGTGAGGACGTCAATCCCAACTCAAAGCGGACGACAGAAAAAAAAAAGATGGGTCAGGTCATGATCCTCTTTGGTGCAGGCAGCATCTTCCTTCTAACATTACCAATCACCGCGATTCCAAGATGGAAGCTCGCGGAGCTTAGGCCTTAAGCCCGGGAGTAAGGGTAGCCGTCTCCACATTCAGGCGAAGAACAAAACAATTGATGGGCACAAGGGACTGACAGAGGCGGAACTCCGTAGTTGCCAAGACACCCGTATCCGTACAGACGGCCGAATAACGAAGCCGAAAGTTTGTGTCAAGCCAGTGGGGCACTATTGAAGATTGCGAGTCATCCGGCGAGGACCAGGCAGGGCAGATCAAGCTCAGGATCCCAAGGGCCGATTGGTCGGGAAGCGGTGCCAAAGACTGCCATGTCCAGCCGACGTTGAATGAATGATCAGGAGGGTGTGGGTGTGGGTGTGGGTGTGGAGACGACAGAAGTTTGGATGGCAGATGGGCGCACGCGGCAGCACCCGCATTGTCGGCTCGGAACCTTGTTCCTCACGGAGGAAAAGAGTCAACGTCCGAACCTAACGGTCCAAAAAGGTTTGTATCGCTTGTCAGTTCGGCTGTTCGGGAAGCGGGAGTTGGGTATCAGTTTTACCTGGCCGAGGGCCTTGGAGAAGTCGGCCGAGGACCTTCGTCTTGGTGCTTGGTGCTTGGAAAAGTCAAATGCTCCAGACACACACCCACTACCCAATCTCAGCTTGTGGGGGAGAGTGGGAGTGGAACATTGATGTCTCCAATGAATACGTATCCGAAGGGCGAAGCTGCGTGTCTTGGCGGAGAGATCTGAGCACCGTGCATCTTGATGCATGGCCTTTGTTTGACGGGGCCATGATCCGCACTCGGGCTAAACTAGACCGCTTTTATCGGGGCATTACTTCGACTCACGATGGGAATGAATCGACAATCAACTTTTTTGTCTTTGTCAGACTCAAGCAAGTTCAACAAAAGGGCAGGTGAACCGGAGTGAGGCAGTGTCGGCGTGCAAGGTCAGCTTACTAGTACGTACATTACATTACACTGCACATCAAGCGCTATTTTCCACGGAGGCAGTGAGGCCCTCGGCTCGGTATCTGCAGCTGCAGGGAAAAGATTACCGACGGATTCAAATGTAAGCAAGGGACAAGGGTTGGCGACGATGCCTAGTCCCGGCTCCTTTCTTGTTGGCAGGGTAAGTAACATCACAAACAAGCGACGATCCCACGTTTCGGGAATAGGCGGGCATGTCACCACCTCGGCCGGCTTGGCTTGCCTGGCACGCGGTCTAGGAAAACTTGACACGCAGTAAAACTTAATTAGAAAAGTCCTAAAATTTAGAGTAGGCTCTATAATTCTTATGATTATTTTATAGGGTTAAGAGTATATACTTAGGTAATACTATTATATAGTAAAATTAGAGAGCATAAAGGTTAGCGTGTCTCAGGTTTCTCTAGGGCGCCTACCTAGCCTGGTTAGGTGTCTCTCAGCAGCGCTCCGTGTCCTTCGGCCGAGTGCCCCGGCATCCACAAGAACTCGTCCGCATTGATATGAACTCAGTCACCGATGACATCAGGCTTACGGTGACAGCTCAAGTGGAAACGGCATTGTAGACTTCAAATATTCCTCCAGGCTAAACTAAGTTCCTCATGCTATCCCTGTCGCAGGCCAAGGACCACTTTCACATCCCGCGAAACATTGTTGCTGGCAAATCTCTGTTACCATGACTTACACAGGCGGCCTCGACGCCCGGAGCCCAAGCCCACACACATCCTTCTATCGCCGGAGTGGAGAATCAGGCCCATTGGAGGACTTCCTTCGAGTTCCCGCTCGCTTCTTGGACTCCCCGTTAACACTGTTGGTCTGCATCTCCTCCTGGGCCTCCACCACGGCACCTTGATCAGACCTAAGCACCACACCTGCAGAGACGATATCGCCTCGGCATACAATCTGTGGGAAGAGCGCTGCCAGATTAGATGGCTTCGCGTTCCCCTTTGCAGTCTTGTGGCCGTTAGCATGGTCATAGTCCTCATGCTGGCTAGCTCCTCGAGCTTCCTCATCATCCGGCATCTCCGCCGCAATAAGATCACGAGAGCGCTGCGCATCCGCCCAAAGCCCAACAGCCTGTCGAAACAGCGTTGGCACAGCATTGTAAAAGCCCGCCTGCTTGTATGCCACGACCAGTGGGTGCAGCGTGCTTCGCACCTCGTTGCTCGCCTTGCGAACAATGTCCTCCTGGATCTTGTCGACTTGCTCAGAGTCAGACATTGACCCAAGGATCTGGCACCGGTACACAGTTTGCCGTCTTTCATCTCCTTCCAAGAAGCTTAGCATGGTTGATGCCATTGCCTTGACCTCGTTGGGGACGTAGAATGGAACAAAGACGTGGGCCAGGAGTGTTTCTGCAATGACAGCGTCTGCAACCGCACAGCGCATCTTTGCTGCGGCCTTGGTTGTGCGGGTTGAGAGAGGAATCTTGGGGAACCGGGTGCTCAGCTCTTGGATCTCACTTCCTGAGTCCTACCCTAACCATTAGCATATTACTCAGGTACCTTGTGCTATAAAACATTACCTCTGCGCCATCGTGGTCGTTGAAGTACTCGTTTACAAATGCGTGTACCTTCTCCAGCAAGGCTTTAAGATCAAGCCGCCTATTATGTCGTCAGTAAATGCGTCGACATGCCACGAGAGAGTTACTCACAGCTTCTTCAGCTCATCCGGATTGTAGTCGCGCAAGATGCCGTCCCCCAGGTCGCTTTGAGCCTGGCCCAACTTTGTCCTGCAGACATCAAGCTCCTCCACGCTCGCCTGCATCCGTGAACGATGAAGTTCGCACTCGGCGTTCATCTCCCTAATCTCCGCAGCATGGTTCTTCGCATGCGATTCAGAAGATTGAAGCCTCTGCTTCAGTTTCTCTACCTCCCCATCCCTGCTCTTCTGCGCCCCCTCGGAAACCGCCAACTTCTCCTTCATCTCCACAACCGACTTCTCCATCGCCTCAACCGCAGCCTTGTTTGACTCGTAAGTCTTGTACTTTTGCTCAAACTCGGCAAACAGCGTCTCCGTCTTGGCACTAGACTGGGCTTTGTGGTCTGAGAACTCGCGCACAACCTTGTCGTTGAACTCGCGAAGTCGCTGGTTCTCTCCTTGCTTGGCCTCGAGCTCTTGCTCCAAGGCCTTTCTCCCTTCGACTGACTTCTCATAGTCTTGAATCGAGTCGACATCTTTTGACACCTCCTTTGCTAAGACGAGGAGTTGCCATAGTTTCGATTGCTTGGTGAGCGTCTTCTCGGAGACGTTATTGCCATTGGCATGATTGCCGTTGACACCTTTGGACTTGGGGTCTGCCATGATGTATGGTATATGGGCATAAGCAGAGCCATCAAGAAATCCAATTTATCGCTAGACATTTCCGCAATTTAAATACATCGCTAAACACACAATCGGGAGATCCGTTTTGAGGCCCTCGCAGAGCCTCATTTTTCTTTCATGGGCTTGATTGACAACACATCACCACACCACTACCTTCGCCTTTTGAGCCTGTCATGGCCCTCCATCTCCCCCGCCATGTCATCCTAATGGCTCAACTCTGCCCAATCCTTTAACAATCAGGCTGGACCGCATCAAAACGCCGTTGCACAAGACGCGGGGTAACCCCAATGGCATCGAGCCCTATCAAAAGAGGCGCCATCGTCGTCTGCCTTGATCTGCAAGGTGAAGCTTTCAAAACAACCACCAGTGGAGGCCTGGTACAGGTCTCTTTGACGGCAGGCTGTTGGTCCTTGGGCGTAACGGTGAAAGCACTATTCGGACTACTGGCTGTCATCGTCCCGGAGAAATGGCAGCATCATCGCCTTGCCCCGTATGATATGCGCGAGTATGTTGCATTCCATCATTGAGGCCGCCTTGATACTCGGTCAGAGCATCTGCGAACAGACCATCCAACCGACACCTATTCTCGCCTCTCTCTCTCCCCGTCCTCGCTCAAGCCAGACTTGTCATAGAGGTGTAGCTCGACGGACTGCGGCTTACCACCAAGGACAGGCAGCGGCAGCACCTGTCTGTGAACGCTGTACCAGCCGTCCTTGTCCATAAGCTCAAACAAGACCTCTTCCGACTCATGGCGCGGCTTCGTAGCTAGAAAGACCTTTGTAGTGAAAGGCTCGCCCTCGGGGAAGTGCGTCAGATTTTTCGCATGAATGGCTGAGAGCGTCTCCACCAAAGCCGGCAGCATGTCGACGTTGTAGGTGCAGTCGCTGAGCATCACCATATCCCAAGGCTGCGATCGGACTTGGGGGCCAAATTGGCCCTTTCTGCCCTCCTCCCAGTCCAAGTTCTCGTACAGCATTCGGACCGGGTTCTCCTGAAAGCGCAGATGCGAGTTCTCCAGCCGCTTCATGTTGGACCTCGCTCGCGCTTCAGCCTCTGGAAGGTCTGTCATGAGAATGGTGCAATCTCCCGAGGAGGAGTGAAGCTGGGGGTATACGGCTCCGAGCCCAACCCCAAGGATGCCCACGCCGCAGCCCAACTCCAATACCCGGATCGATCTTTGGCGGCTGAAAATGTTCTTCATAGTCCTCATGCAAGGATCTTGACTGGACTCGCTGTCTGGGGCGGTCTCGATCCCCGCGATTGCACACGTCGCTACCACACCACCATCCCAGACGTGACGCGCGATGCTCTCTCCAATCTCCTCTTCAATCTCAATCGTTCCCAGGCCATCAGGCGAGTCGTTCAGCTGGATCCTTCGAATAGACACTTCAGTGCCAGCGCCTTGGAGAATCAGCTGAACCCAGGCTGGCATCACGGCGCCTTTCTCAGCAGCCTCTTTCCGATATCGCATCTTCTCGGCAGCCAGTGCCAGAATCCGCGGGACACTTTCGGCGGTACGAGACGGTTCTGCTGCCCTCACGCAGATATGAACTCTCATTCCTGTTTCAAGAGCTCGCTCCAAAGCAACAGGAAGCTCAAGAGCTGGCTTGGCGACGCGCATGCCAGGTTCCCAGTCCAGGTGCCCAGGGTCCGAGAGAAGCCATGTTGAGCTTCCTTCAGGTGATGCCGCGACCGCAACAACTTGGAGGTCAAGGAACCTCTCTGGGTAAAGAAATGAGTCTCCGAGATCAGTAGTTATTGTGAACAGCAACTGAACCAGGGTACCGCTGCGGTTCTTCAACACCTTTGGAGCTCGAAGGAAGCGGATGTAGTGCATGTTGTGGTCTGACGCTGGGTAGGACGAGCGGTGTCTGCGTGAGTCTATTCGCCGGGCCCGGATCGAAGCCAAGTTCGGTGTCGCCGAATTAATATAAATATCCGGGACCTCAACGGACAATCGTTGCTTGGTGCTGTGCTCCTCAATGTGTCTTCTAGGTCGCAGTGGGTTGGGCCTGAATGCCACGCATAAGGTAATCAGCAATTTTCCAGCGTCCAACAGCTTGCTTAGTCATCATCCTGGTCTTTAGCTGAAAACAATACAGGACAATGCGGTAGATTGAACAAGAGTCAAAGATGGGCAGTTTATGCATAGAAAAGAGTGGTGTATGGAGGAAAAGATATAGGCAACTCGTAACTACATATGAGGTGTGCTAACTTGATCACCACGGGGGACCTCCCGTTTAGAATGCATACCGACGCGACCAAAACAGATATTCCACTCAGATATAGGAAATGTTCATTCATCATGCAAGATACAGGTCATCTACATAATAAAAGAGAAAAGTAGCCTTACGCGATACGTCACGGATTCTCAGCCCCAGAAGGACGACCAGATTGGGTGCTGGTGAATGGAGAGTACTCCACCATCCACTCTCACAGCCACTACTCAACTCAGAACTAGACCAAAAACCTATGTTACCTACGTTAATAGGCTCAGACAAGTACCAGTGCAACTGATGAGGAATTGTCTGGATCTTTGGACAATACATTGCAATCACCAGTTCCAACGGGTGAGCACAACTGGAACTACGCCATGAAATCGCCTTGAGGTTATCTCCTCCATTGAGTGCCATACGGACCAATCGCATCCCCTTGATGCTCCTAGCCGGTATTTTTCACTAGGGACTCAAAATAGCTCATTCCGTATACCAGTTCAATCTCAACATGGTAGCTCCTTATTGGGTGCTGCCCCGGCTTTCCTACTTATTCGGTATCAAATCCAGTTGCACATTCAGCAAACGACCCAAACCAGCAAAGAGCTTGTGATACTAAGTGATGTTGATAGCCGGTATCCCGGTAACCAACCCTGGCCTCGGGTTCGAGACAAGCACTCGGCGCAAATGCCCTATTTAAGACATATAATGAGGCCTGCCCAGCGTAGAGAACTATTACACTTGTGCAACATACTGTAGAGGGCGCCACGCGGGTGGGGAACTTGGCCTACGGTGATTAATACTCCTCTAATATCAATCCTAAAATAATCTTGAAAAATGATAAGAACTAAGTAAGGCTTAGGT
>JAAVUK010000153.1:0-28928 GCA_014899095.1 Fusarium buxicola | reverse complement strand
GGGTCGTCCCGCCCTCCCTCCACATATCGCGGAACGTCATGGGACGGACAGACAGGCAAACATGCAGCAATCCGAAAACCACATAGCAGAATTCCGGGTGCGACGAAACCAAGGTTCGCAAACTCGCGTGAGATTCAGATGGCACTGCATCGCGGGGAAGCCGAGGCGCATGGCTGTCGATCGCAGGACATGTGCTATGAGGCTCTGCGACGGTCCAAGTTGTCTCTTTCTTGCGAGGTGTTTCTGTCCAAGTGTTACTCAGCTTGGTTTGCGCCACTAAATCTGCTGTGTTGGGGATATCCGCAGCTTATTGTCGTGGCACACATGGCTAACCGTCTAGGGGGCGTTATACTTCGAGATTCCGGATGAGGGGAACTGCTTCCATGCCGTGAGCTGTCATGTCACAGGTCAGCGGAGGGCCGATTCTGTCGTCCCTTAAGCTTCATTATTTGCTTTTTATCATAATGATTTGGGATGATCATCTGTGGAAAAGCGGTTGAGCCGAGCGAACCCACCGCGCGCGGCTCCGTACCAAATAGACTATACCTTCAATATCCGAGAAGTTAAGATAATGGTTATTCGATTCATAATAAGAAGACAGGCTCTTGGTCAAGTCCCCCGTAAGTGGTGACTTGCGACACGCTTTGTGTCCATCGTAACGTTGTCATCCGGCATGCACTGCCCTTTGACGCCAGGCTAGTAGATGACAGGAGCCATGAGGCAGGAAGCAGCTGGGCCAAAGTAAAACATTGTAGGAATACAAGTCTTTTCAGTATCATGTGCTACCACGGAGCCGATTGTCCCCTATCCCCGCAGTCCTTAGCAATGCTTAGCAATGCCAATTCAGCGTGAAGTGACCTATAACGGTATTCATCCTCTTAGTTTTCCTGCTCGAATAGCTGTTTCAGTGTCGTTGGTGATTGAAGAAGCGGTGGTCGTTCGCCTAGCCACTCCCACACGCCAGGTTTCGATTCTGACTCGATCCTGATCTCGGGCATGTCCTTGGTCTTTGGCACTTTGGGGGCGTCATCGTTCTCTAAGTCGATGCAGTCCTTCTTCTTTCCCCACCATTTCCATCTGTTCTTCTTCTTGGCCTTGGGCTCAGTCGAGACCGGCGGTTTGACTTCAACTTGGTCTGGCTCCTTAGGTTTGCCGAGCCCCATGCTTTGGCTGATGCGTTGCCAAGTCATGTTGTTGTTCTTGGTCGACTTGACTACAACTACCTTGTTCTGAGCTAGCTTGGGAAACTTGATCTCCTGAAATTGATTGCTCGGCGGCCTGGAGGGATTTCGCGGCTTTACATGCGTATCGTCGCGTTGATGTGCATGATGAGTATGGTGGGTATGGTGCGCGTGGTGACGGTGCCTTTGGCGGTCGACCGATCTGCGAACAGCCTCCTCAGAACGCCTGACTTCTGAATGCTTCTTGTGATGATAGTTTACGGAATCGTCGTCGACGGAGGATCCCCTTCTGGCAAACGAAGACTCGCGCGTGTGAGTATGTGAGTGCGGCTCGGCTCGGGAGTGGTACTCATCGGTCGAGTTCATATGTCTGGAGCGTACAGACGGTGGATAAGATGGATGGGGTAGCGATGATCGCCTCGATGCTGTTACTGATGGTTCGCGAGAGTGGTCCGAGTCATGGGAAGAGAGAGCTCCGTAACTGTAGCCATAGAAGCCTCCGTAGCCCCCACCGGGGTTGAGGCCGTAAGAGAATCTCATCGTCATTTTTCAGATGTGATAAAACGGATTTACAACAAGACGAAGAAGAAGGAAACTCTAAGGTGGATCGTACATGACATTCGGAAACAGATGAGGGCGAGTTTGGCTGGATTGGTTGGTTGGTGATGTAGGTTGTAGGAGCATCATCAGTGTATCTTAGAATAATTGTCCTCCAAGGTTGGTACCTACTTACCTAAGGTAGGTACCTAGTACCTATGCCGAAAGTTTCCAGGCTTTCATTGGGACTGAACCTACTCCTTCCACTTCACACGGGGTCCACGTGGCTCTTTCGAAGGTTGAGACTTTGAAAGAGGAAGGAGTAGATGAGGTGGTTGATGGCAACAGCAACCCTTACCGGCTTTATCGGTAAAACTATTAGTATCTAGGTAAGTAGGTACTATAGGTAAAATCCACGTGTAGCTTCTAGAGAACAGAAACCACGAGTTCTTACTCTTGATCTCTGTACCTAGAGCATTGTCTCGGGCGAGTCCAGCGTAAAACCAGGCCTCAGTCGCATACCAACATCGGCCCGGAAAACAAGCCGTGCTTCATTTTCAAGGTTGTTTCCATCAAATACTCCAATCTATTACTCCTACTGTTCAGATTCCCGATCCGCGAAAAGGATGTTCATGACTAGACTCGCCTCAATTGAAGGCAAACACAAGCGCCTCCCACAACCACAGTGTGTATACACTTCAGGTTTCGGCAACAGGCAGTCCCTCCCAGGGTCTGAGCACTCTTCCGTCTGGATAGCATGATATCTCGTCAGTCATGCGGACCAAATACACCGGCGTCGTCGGCTCCGGCTGCCAGTCCATATCGTCTTCCGATTCCTTCACCACACCAAGGTCCAAGGCACACTCTCGAATATGAGTGTACATGTCCCCAACCTTCGAGAAAAGCTTCTGGACGTCGCAGTGTGAAGTGAGCTTCTTCTTGAACAGTTGCTTCCGTGTGAGCTTCGTGTCCTCTAGGTTCATATTGCGGCGTTGGTTCTGTTGTGCGGGCTGCTGGCCGTCGACAAGTTGGAGAGCCTCGGCCGTCTGCGAAATCGCTTCCACGTCGCCGTCGTCGTCCACTTCGGGGTTTTGCACCATGTTTGCCGGTACGTTGAGACGTCGCTGGCGCCGGTTCTTGTTCTTGCGGCGTTTGGAGACTTGTGATGGTGGCATCTCGTCGCCCGTAATGCGACTCGCAAGAGACACGGACTGTCGCTTGCGGTTGTTTCGACTTCTAGGCATTTCGGACGTTGAGATCGTCGTCGTTCGTACCGTTAGGCGATCGTGATGAGGTTAATCGGCGTTGATGCTAGTAAGTAAGGAGTCATGACATCCGTCATGGGATAAATACTTGGAGAGAGACACATACTGTCTTCGAGCCTGCATCCCAAAGTCTTTTTCTTTCAAAGAGGTGAATGATATTTTCGGTACAAAAGGTATATGGGTGGGTAGGCAGGCATAGGCAGAAGAGATGTTGGGGAGATAAAGCCAATGAATCTTGGTGACTTGCATGCCACAAACGACGTTATTCCTATCATTACTCGCGCCGACAGAATCAGGAGATCACTCACCTCATTCACATGTTTTTTAATCTCTGATGCTTTGATGTGTATGTTCTATATCTCGGTAGCCCTACTTCCAGCCGGAGGCGATGCCTCTTAAAATGCTCTGAACACACCGTATCTCAACCATCAAAGGCATTGCGAACATTCATCACAGCTTTGGACTCCGATGGCGTACAAAGAGGGAGGATTTGAGGAGCTGGAATTGTTTATGATTGAAGAATGCTCTGCGTTGGAAACTGTAGGGTCTACGGCAACTATATAGAAAACCCTAAACAAGACGATTATGCGTGTATTTCATCTTGATTTAGGGGTCTCAAGTCATATATCAGGTTTTTTGTTGTCTGCTGTAAGTTGTAGCGTGCCTCTTGACAAGAGTCGAAGACAGCAACTGGTGTGCGACTAGCACTACCGCCCAAACTCCGAGCTGCCCTCGTCAACTTGTCGAAATGGCCATCGGCAGATTTCCAGTAATGATACGTCTAGCTGGGGCAGGTTCCTTGCCAATGCGCTGTTGTATCAACTACTTACGGACTTGCGATTCCTGTAACCCGCCGGGAAGTGACTTTTTATTAACTGGCGACGAGAAAACAAGCCAGCAGGCTGCTTTTGTTTGCCGTAGACTGATTTATCGGTCAGCTGCTCTTGTTTGATTACGTGCACGTTGCCGAGGTGGATAGAAAATCAGGTTGTGCTTAACTCTCAGCCGAACTGCTTGCAGCCTTGGCATGTTTGCATATCGAGTTCCCCAACCTCTTGCGGGGCATGGGTGTTTTTTTTGTACTTTATCTACTTTGTACCTGTATTGCTGGGAATGACTTGCAGAAATGGCGCCCCTGCGTCTGCAAAACCGGAGGCCGGAAGGGCGGCTCTAAGAAGCTGACAAACTTGTGCCGCCGTGATGTCACGCCAGCTGAATATTACCAATGGATACCCACGTTCCGAAATCTGTCATCTATTCTCGGATGATGACCGCTTAGACGTAAGCGGGAAGCAGCACTGACTGGTGATCGAAACACAGAAAACGCTTATCAGTATACGGCAAGCTGGACGAGAAGGGGGTTGTGCGAAGTATCAGCCCTCTACGAGTTATACCAGAGATCGTTGGACTGAACTGAATTGAGGATAACGTTAGCTCTGAAAACACTGGAGACTATGTCGAACCAGCGCTGGACCGGTTTGTAGACTATTACGCTGGATTTACGACGTTGACCAGTTGAGCGCCTATGGCCACCGCTTCTCCCAATTCCGCAACTCTTACGGAAGACCATATCATGGTTCCCACTGAAGTTACAACCATGGGTGAAGCAAGTGAGTCGGCCTCGGAAACATACCTAGCCTCAGCTCTCCAGCGGTAAGTGTCGGTCAGATACATGTTGCTGGCTGCTGACTGGCTCAAGCCGTAGATGCCCCCTTAACAACACATGCGGCAGACGAATTGGACAAACCTACTTCTACAAAGACCTCAGAGCCAAGCGGTGTGTTGGATTGGCCGGTCTCCTTGAATTAGCCTTGAAATACTCTCCTATCTAGGCAGTTCAGGTCGTAACCCAGCCTGGATTACCGGATCTATCATTCCAACAGTCACCGTCACCACCCCTGCGGCAATTGGTTTCTGACTGTATAGACAATGTAAAGAATATCATCGGCTCATAAAGAGTACTCAGAGAGGCGAGGGCGGAGGAGAAGTAACTCAGTTCGACAAGCCTCAATTGCACTTGGAATGTGTTTTTCGACTTGACTCTACTGTTTATGTTGAAATGACGGCAAACGCGACGCCCCGTCATGGGTTTTTCGCTGAAGGGAGACAGAGAACATGACGGTGTAGTATACCGTACGGCCTACGTGAGTAAATGTGGTAGATTTGCCATGTATGGAGGCTGAATGCAGATTAAGAAGAATTGCTTCGTTTGTTCATTGTGGAAACGTTTGTTAGAGCGGGCTACATCAAACCGTAAGGAGCTGGCAGCCTCTGTTTACTGTTGAAGCCTGCTTGATCTTCAAGAGTGTTTGTCTTCAGACGTCGTCACCATTCTAAAGGTCCACACTCCTCCATCTCCATTTCCCCAGTTCTTACATTTCCGACACCCGCTGCGTTCGAGTGTAGAACCTTTTATCTCTTTCCGTGCGGTCAGTCACTCCTAGCAAGCCTAGAGCAAATAATGAAAGATTTGCACGGCGTCTACCAGAGCCTTCCAGCTTCTTCGTTCACGCGTTCATATCTGCATCGCCTCGACATGGCCGAAACACGGCTGATTCAACTGCTCGCTACTGCATCACACATGTTCAATGTGGGCTGTGCCACTTTGATCTACTAGAAAACAACCGGGTTGTCGTATGTACGTTGTCAGGTTGATATGTATGCTTCTACTAAGCAGAAGAATTATCCAGATATCCATGGTTTCAACGTTTCGAGCGAGTTGACATTCTGCCAGTTCGAAACCTATCGACACGGTGGGTTGAATATGGAGCTCCAAATGTGCCTCTGAAGAATCTCATGCACGTTTTGATGTCAACGGAGGCTATGCTTTCACAACTGCTGCTATCAACTTTCCCTACAATCAGACAATCTCGCCCCATTTTCCTGTAACCTTTCACAAGCGGCTAAAGAGCAGCGAAGACGGTTTCTTTATATTCAGAAAACCCTCGCTCGAAATTTCCATCGGGAGTCTGCTTAGCCTAGAGAGCTTACATTAGAGGTTTGGTTATTCGCCGCTGGATGTCTTGTACCAGAGTGTGTTACTCTCATGGCGCCGCAACATTTGCGTAAGCAATTTGGCCCTCGAAGAAGATCTTCTTGATCTCAAAAAGCCTGTCTATGCTTCGTTCATCAAGTTTGATGGTAGGCGTTACATTCAGAGCTTACAGAACCAAGCTTTAGACTCAGTGTCTTTTATCAAGAAGCGCGGTAGCAAAACTCGGTCTTGACCGACCATTCCAACGGGACATGTTTAGTGCTACCAGGTGGTATTGACAAAGACCTTTAAACTGCTGAATATTATCTCAGATTTCGCCAAATTTGCTTTATCTCACCTAAGCGATAAGAAGACTGGTGTTCCTTATGATTAGCACTTGCACCAGCAAGTCGGAAACCCATAGTTTACATGATTTCTCACTAAAACCAATCGCAACTGATTTGCCGAGCGAGTCGTTTAAGGAGAATAAGTGAAACATACTGCTATAACTAGCGAGGATTCACCTGTTTTCCACCTAGGTAATGGAACATGGTTGCTCTATGGGATTGAACTGTAGGCATGTCTTTGAAGTATGGTTCAGGTAAGGTTTAAACGATATGATGTCCCGTCGTTGAGGGAAGACACTATAAACAAGTACCAGCCTAGGTTAACTGGGCGGATAAGCTTCTCCGTCAAAGTCAACATGTGCTGGATCGAAGAGAAAACTCAATCTTGAGATTGACTCGTGTTCCCAACTCGGGGAATCTGGGCTATGCTCATGGTATTCGGTGGCGTAGTCACATTCTGACTGGCCAATTCAATCTGGAATTAGACCGCCATCCTTAAGACCTCAATGCCTGGGAATGGTGCCCGAAACGACACCTCGCAACTTAGGCGAACCTGGAGGAAGCACCGGGCTTTGTGCTGCATCTGAAGCTATTCAGAGTCTTAGCGACCAGCGCACGAAATAGTGTTAAAAAGAACAGCTCGCAAAGGGAGCTACTCCGGATCGAAGACGGGCCACGAGGTGAAGGCCGATACGGTAAAGTACGAGTTAGTATTGGAGCTAGTTATTGTGGCTTGGTTGTGTGATCGTAGGTTACGTGTCGGACAAGATAATGCGCCCTTGCGACACTGACAGCGGCGCTCTGCGTCCATAGAAGGCTCCTCTGCCATTCTTATCTACGACCATGGCAAAGAACTCTCGGCTGAGAGCTTTCCCGAACTGGAAAAGCTACCGGCTGCTAGTACTTACCTTGAAACACGCGACAAGAGAAGGGATCCCGGACGGAGGGAAGTCGAGATCTGAGAGTGGAAGCGCTGAAGCAAGCTTGTCGATGCATGCAACCATGTGCCCGACATTCTGGGCTCACCAGCATGTGTCGGTAAACCTTGATTGGCTGGAATACGTATTTAGCCTGTGTGGCTTTTGGTCTATACTCGTCCATACAGTTTCCGTGACGTCGAACATGGGATGGATATTGGGATATTGTGGGAAGCAAAGGCGCCATCGTCAGGGTTGCAAGTGAGTGGTATTTGGAACTGGTGAAGTTCGGGTTATTGGTTGACGATAGCTTTGTCGTCGACTGGAATTGGTGCGTAAGTCCGCCATGAACCCCCCGGAGGAACAGATTAGCGTCGGACCCGACCCCAAATAGCTCCCAAACGAGCGGCTGCCTCCAAGCATTCTCGTTGGAGCACGGGTTGATAACAAGCTGGTTTTAGCTTAGAGTCGAGACACGGGATTAAATAAACCCAACCACTCGGGATTCTTCATCCACCTGCCAAGGAAGCTAGGTAGTTCTTGAAGTCGCGGGCATCACAATCGAGCAAAATGGAGGGGCCGTTCTTTTCTGGGCAGAGAGGCCAGAACCACAGGATCTTGATTATTACCCCAGAATCTCCAGCCCCATAATATTCAGGGGGTTGCGAGATTTTCTAGGTCTGCAACTAGATCTAATGACTCGGAATCCAATAGCCGAACGAGTAGTATTACCGTTGCAGGGACAGCAAAAGAAGAAAACCCCAGATCGTGATGCCATTGAAATGGCGAAAATGAAAAGCAAAACCTGGGGGATCTGATCTGAGGGGAAGCTGGGGAAACTGGGGGGATGATGCTTCGCATGGGCCTCAGGGTTGCAGAAGCGAGGGAGGGTTGGAGTTGGATGACTGTGCCGTCAGTGTGCATGGATATGGCACGATGCCTGTTGTGCTTTTAGGAGGCTTATCTCATGCCTGCCTATTAGGAGAACTGTTCCAAGAGCATCGATCGAAGCCTAGACCGTTGGGGCTGGTTGCACGTGGGCACAGCATCTTTCGCTTCGCATCAACAACGTGGCATGGAGCATCGCATGCGAGCATGCAGCTGGCTTCATGTTTATGCGCTCCTATCCAACCAAGAGTCAACTACTGTGATGTGGCGTTGGACGGAGAGAGAATAGGTAGCTGGGCGCCCCTAAACAGAGACGGCGCACGATGTGACACGATTAGACGGCATGAGCCTGGTTTCTCGCGTGGCATTTTGAGCAGTTGTTGCTTTTGAGGGAAATGATTTGCGGCTGGCACACGTGGCGAAGGGGACGACGGCGTGGAGAAATCCATGGATGCACGAGAGGCTTCATTTGTTCTACGCTGACGATCAGCGAAACCCTGGGAAGAATCTCCCATAGAATCTCCCTCGAGGCTTGTTCCATTGCGTGTTCCATCACACTGGACACACAAGACCGCGCGTGATAACCCGCTCATGTCCTTTGCACGCTGCCGTAACCTCACAGCTAGGAAAAAGAAACCCGAGGGAACCAAGGTCGTCAACAGCCACGGCTTGCGCTTGGACGACGCGCTAAACACGCCCTGCGACGGGATTAAGAGGGAACAAGAAGGATCCAGAGCAGGATCTGGCGGCGAGTTGAGTCGTGGAATTGAATTGCCTGGCAGGCGCTGGGTCGAGATATGAACTTGTAATAGGGTCCCACTTGGAGTCGCGGCCGCTGACGGATAATGGGGCCGTGTCTCAGCGGACGGACGACCAAGGCGAGGACGTTTGGGGATACAGCATGGCAGTTCGGAGCGCTGTTGTGACCCTGATGGCGATGTGTACGGTTGGCGAGCCCTGTGATGCGCGTTTTAGCGGGCGGTGAGCGTTGAGTCAAGCAGTCGAGGATGCCTCAGACATTAGCTGATCTTCAATCATTTAGATCTTCAATCCTTTAGATCTTCAATCATTTACTGTATCCTCGGTAAAGAACAAAAACACGAGGTCTTCAGGCTGCTGCTGGCGTCAATTGATGACATTCTGGCAAGAGACTAGCATCTGCCGTCTCCATCGCCAGGGTCTCATAAGCTAGCTAGCCGTGGCTTGGACACAACCGCCAGCCCTAGCTAACGAGAGGTCTCTCAAGGCCAAGCCAAGTCGCGGCAAAAAGCTCCACGCCAAGTACAGTATGGCGACACCGGTCAAAAAGGCCAGCGAGCGAGAGGAATGAAAACCAAGACCGCCTCAGGAGAACGGGTCTCCTTTTCTTCAGCGGGCGCCCCAGAGCTGGAAAACCCTGGGGGCTAAGAAGCAAGACGGAGGGGGAAACCCACATGAAGAAACTCGACGACAAATGCCGCTGACTTATACCGAGGTCTGAACAAAGATGCCTAGCTGCAAAACTAATTAAAACAGACCGCCTGTCTCGCGAGAGCGATGATCATTAGGTACTAACAACATCTGCCGGCCGAGTTCTCGGGGCATTTGTCGCGTTGATGGGCGTTCTAGTGCCGGCTCTGGCAGTTGCTGGAAAAGAAACTCGTGCACTTCAGGTCCGTCGCACATTAGTCTCGAGCTATAAGGCACTGGTCAGGGGTCTCAGTTGTCCTCCAACGTAAAACGGGCGGCGAAAGGGCGCCGTTCCTGGCACTATGTCGTCACGGGCCTTTTGTCCTTCCTTTCTCGTACTCGTGGATCAGAATTTTGAGTAATGAGACGACACTTCAACTGTTATTCGCCAGCATCAAGAGTTAGTGCTTTCTTCAGGGGCGGACCTGTGTTTGGCATGCTGTCGGTTGGTAAAGGGAGGAGGGCATTTCCATTCGTAATGTACTGTAGGTAGTGAACACTTGAGCTAACGCCTTTTCCGGCCGGCCACCACGGAGGTGAGGCTGACCAACCCCAGGATTCTTCAAGACATGGGCTATTCGCCGGGCTTCTCCACAAACTCCACACGCATTGAGGTCCTTTTTACAAGCTGCACGCCTCTCTCCGCACGACGATAACCACCAAGAGAAATGCGCAGCACAGCACGCACAGCAGGCCCTCCTCTCACAGCAGAGCAGGCATGATTCGTCGCCACCCGACCCATCAACGTTCCCACCCTGACGACAAGCCTTCAAAGGTAGAAAAGCTTCAGCCAGACCACAAGAGGTTCGCCCGTCCTCGTCCCACCGGCTGACTCTGCATCCGTGACAGACACTCCTGTTCTGGCTTGAGGCTGGCTCGAGGCTTGATCGCTCCCGTTGTCTTGGCTTTAGGGCGTTCCATTAAAGCTCTCTGCTGGATTATCATATCCGTACCAAGCTTGATACACCACGCCGCCGCAATCTTCAGCTAGCCTCGACACATCCGTAGAATACCTACTTAATGGGTACTTACGTCAAGACGTGAAGCATCAAAGATTCGAGTCCCCATGCATGCCCTGTCCCCTGGGCCCCATGCTCGATTAATGATGCGTCCTACAGAACCCACTTGCATCTCCAGCACATCAGACAAGTCGCAGGGGGGGGGCCCTTGTCAACGGCTTTCATGGCCAACTCGACCTGGATCCTTCTTTTCCTCTTCCTCTTCTTATTCTTTGTCTAGCCCTTCTGTCCCCCCAGAAGCGCCGAGATAACCACACCTGTTCCATTGTCTGCCGGTGCAGCCTCATCTTCCTCTTTGGCATCGTCCCTTGAACCACTTGAATCTTGCCCTCCCCATCCTTGCTCCCCTCCAACTTGAACACACGTCTCGTCTTCCTGTGTGCCGGGCTCTTGGCTACTTCTGGGCAACACTACTTGTATCTCGTCTTCCCCTCGCCCCAAGATCGTCGTCCTCTCACTCCGTATTTCTCCTCTGTCATGCCATTGTGATCTTCGTGCCTCTGCTTTAGCAGACCAATCATCCCCTCTTCCTCTTCTTTGGCACCTCGGTCTAGGGTGACGTTCTCGGATAGTCGGCTTCCATCAAGAATCAACGCCCAGCTTTTGGATACAACCCATTGCCCGTCACACCAGCGCTCCTTCTATATATCCGACTTGAGCCTGCCTTCGTCAGCCAGGGCAATCTCGCACTTGAACTCACCAGCCAGTGTATTCAGGTTCTTTCAGGAACTACCCCGAGTCTTCAATTAGCACGATCGAACTGTTTTGCTTGGAGAATGATCCGTCAGCGGTGACGACTTCGCCGCGCTCTCAGCCCGACTAAACCACTCGACTCTGCGACGCCTACTCCATTGCTGCATCTTACATCGCCCGTCACATCTAATCTCATCACTCAACGCCAACACCATGTCGTCCTCAGAGATCCTCAGGCCGTCGCAACTGCAAGCCATCAGCATTGTCGAGCGGGTATGCTCAGTGTTGTCTTTGCTAGGCTCCCTCTTTATCATTGGCACCTTTGTGTCTTCCAAGGCCTTCCACAAACCCATCAATCGCCTGGTCTTCTATGCCTCTTTTGGCAATATGATGACCAATGTCGGGACATTAATGTCGAGGCAATATATAAGTTCAACGAATTCGGTGGGCTGTCAGTTCCAGGCTTTCTTGATCCAAATGTAGGTGCACTTACGCCTTTTGTCATTCCGCGATACTAACAAGAACCAGGTTCATGCCTGCAGATGCGTTTTGGACTCTGTCCATGGCCATCAACGTATATCTGACGTTTTACTACAAGTTTGACGCCCGAAGACTGCGCAAAATGGAAATCCCCTATCTCATCGGCTGTTACGGTGTTCCGTTTATCCCCGCCTTCGTCTACGTCTTCATCAAGAACAAGAAGGGGGAGCGCATGTATGGCGACGCCACGTTATGGTGCTGGGTGAGCCCAGAGTGGGATATATGGCGCATCATTACCTTCTACGGTCCTGTCTGGTAAGTGACCCCCTGGACTGGATGCAGAAACTCGGTGCTAACACTTGCAGGGCCGTCATCGTTGTCACCTTCTTCATCTACATCCGCGCCGGTCACACCATCTATCGAAAACGAAGAGAACTCGACGACTTCAGCTCGACGGATCGGGATCTCACCACGTTCGGAGACCACCTCGCAACCGTTAAGACCACGGAAGTGTCGGTGACGACCGAGGTGATGAGCCCCAACGCAATCCAAATGCAGCCCATTGGCCGCCGAGCGCCAGATATCAACAGCCCGCAAGACTCGAACGGAGCTTATTCGGTCCACATCTCAGCCGACACCAGCTCTGGAGACATCGCCGATGCGGTTCTCCCTATCCAGCAGCAGCAGACACGAACCAGCATGCAGGCCCCGGTGCAGCGCTCAGGCGGTAACCCGGCTCGACGACGAAATCGCGAGCTCAACAACGCAGCATGGCAGTACACCAAGTGTTCCCTCCTGTTCTTCACAGCCATCCTCATCACCTGGGTTCCGTCGAGCGCCAACCGTGTGTACTCGGTCTTCCACACCAGGAACTCATCTGTGCCGCTCGAGTTCATGAGTGCCTTTGTGCTCCCTCTGCAGGGCTTTTGGAATGCCCTCATCTACATGGTGACTTCTTGGGGAGCGTGTAAGAGTTTGCTCAGCGACATACGTACTGGTCGACGACCAGACGTGACGGAACTTGTAGGCGGCATGGCCCCCGAGATTAGCGGCCACCATCACCATCACCGACATAACCTTAGTCAGTTCCGGGTAAACACACGCTCGAATAAGTACGAGACGGAGAGCATGACGGAATTGGCCAATGAAAGCCGGCCCAATTCGGACGACGGACGACGAGATCATATGCATGTATGAAAGCGGCTGTGGGTGTAATTGGATACCTCCTTTTATTCTGGTTTTCCTTTGTATCATCTTATACAATGAAGACGCGGCTCTTATAGATGAGCCAAGTCTTGGATAGCGACACATTGAATGGATGCCGTTGATGCAGATGATGGATACCCCGGTTTCGAGTCGCGACTGTTTACATGTTTGTGGAAAAGTCCAGGGTTGGAAGTGGGCATATTATGGATAAGACCTAGTTGAGGAGAGTTGTCATCCTGGTATATAGGAGACGAACGGGAAATGATGGTGCGTACAGCTGCTGGTGCGAGTATCCGAATAGACTCCCAGTACATATGTTCATTTATTGCGTTCCAAGTCTACTTTCAATGTGATCTGTTCACTATAGCAAGAAACGCAATTGATTGCCGGAGTGTTCTTGGGATTCATCTAAGATCATCCTAATCTAGCTCATGTTAAAAGTCGTTGCTTTTGCTTCAAGTCATTCCCTTCCCTGACACTTCTAAAAACCGACTAATGACATCTTCCCGCTATCTCATTATCACTTTTTCTGGAAGACGGATCTCCCCGCCAGCTTCTTTTTACTTTTGCCGGTGATTCCAGTGATCGATTAGCTAAACGAACGGGCTGGGAGTCCTTGACCGCCATGTGCGGTCTGCGACAAATTCTTCCTTTGAAGGAAAGACACCTCTGGGGCGTTTATGCAGAACGATGCAGAAGCGTTTTCCTCATGGCTAGTGATTGCTTTTTTTTTTTAGTCGCATCCAAGTCTCGCATAGATCTGTCTGGATTTGGTGTGGTAATGAAGGTTTAATTAGCACACGAGGAGAAAACGTGAAGAGAAAACATGGTTTTCTCTACTGCGGGCCGTACGGGTAAGCCGCGAGGGACGGTGAGCAGGCACGGGATGTGGTGGAATAGCGTGCGTGTTAATCACATGGAGGCGCTGACGGGAGGGGGCGTGTACCCGGTCGCCCGGAGGGAGTGATGCAGAGTTGGGGATTTTCTCTCCACGTTGGAGAAGAAGGGGATGTTTTGTGTAGAAAAGGCGGAGAAGAGCGGAGATGGAGGGACGATATAACGTTGTTGGAAGACATGAGGTTGAAGATGAGGTTGAGTGCCAAAAAGACAAGCGAAACCTGGGGAAATTCAGGGGATGGGATGTGCTTGTGTGGGCCGTGTATCCCTTGTTTTTGCCGCCCCCTTTTTGATGTTGTAGATGAGATCCAGATTGACGACGTGATCCGCTGATGTTGATGCAATGGGACTCTGCTTGGTGGGCCATGATCCCTCCCTTTCTTTTTGAGTTTTAATAGTAGCTCCTTGTTTCGTGCCGGATGTTCAGGATATTCATTACATTAATCAATTGTTACGGATACCTCAAATAAAATAGACCTTCGGTCTTCCCAACTTGAAACGGCATTGAATCTATTATCAATCATCGATCGTCCCGTCCCGTATTGCAGAGGCCCACACAACACAGTTTATCAAGTAAGCGCAGCATCAACCTGCAACGCTTACCCACCCCCTTCTTCTATTTCTCGCGAAGTAGCGTCCTGTCACCCCGTAGCGCAGACCGAGTTTAACACCTTTAGACCTGTCGTTTTATGCTTAAAAACGACGTCTAAGGGCGTCGTGTTATGCGAGCATCTATCGCATGACCTGGTCTGACTAGAACAGGGTCAGGGACAAGGGACAAGGGACCCGGCTTTGCCAAGACGGCAAGATGCGGGGAAGAGAGATTCTTGGGCCTGGTGCGAATCTGTCAAGACCCATGAGGTGACTTGACCTGTGTATTTTGCGGGTGAGTTGAAGCCATCACCAAAATCCTCTCCGCCTCACAGGTTGTCCACCGAGACGCTAGGGCTTGTAGCTGGCTTTTCCCGAGAATGTCTCTGTTCAAGGATTCAATTACGGACTGTGTATTGAGGTGGAAGTTTCAAGGCTTCTCTCATCTACAGGAAAATGCCTTGCAAAGGTTCTTATCATTCTGGGTCAGCAAATCCGCGAATTCTTCAAGGTGGCATTGCTGGAAACAGGAATAACAAGACTCAGCCCGTAGTGAACAATTCAAGGCGATGCAGCGAGGCAGATTTCAATGCGTGCATTATTGCGCCTCATCGATATTTTACGCGCTGAGGCTGTGTAGCTGCACTGCACTACCTATTTGATTGGTGTTCTGGTTTCAAGCAGCAGGGAAGCAAGAGAGCCTGACTTCCAGCGCTTTCCGCTTCACAGCCTGATCTGACAACTTGGCTCCTTCATTACATTTTGGCGTCAGCTCATCGTCTGGATTAACAAGCAGCACCTACTCCCCGCGCAGATTCTTTCTTCTGATCTTGAGCTAGCGATTCAGCATTCTGCGCCGATGGAAGTATTCGGGGTCGTGGCCAGTTCCATCGCCATCGTGCAGACACTGGCGGCCGGGAAGCATGTTGTAGACTTTATTCGTGAGATACCCGAGATCCAGAGTGACTTTGATGAGCTGAATAGAGAGGTTTGTGTCTTACCTAGGGGTCCATCTCTATACTTTTGTGAAGAGACGCTGATTCTGGCGTTACAGCTACGCTTGGTTGGCTCTTTTGTAAAATGGGCACAACAAATGATCGACGGTTCGTCCTCCGCGTCGCCAGAACATGACCTGGTTACCCAAGCGGCTGACCAGCTCAACACGGTCGTGAACGAACTCGCCAGTGTCTTGCAGAGTTGTGTTCAGGAAAAAAGCGAAGGTGACAAGAAGATGTCGAGGACGAGGAGAAGAAAATGGCTCCTGGAAGATGGCAAGATTAAGAAACTTGGACAGAAGATGCAAAACGCGAAAAGCGATCTGCATTTCGCAGTAATGTCAAACGGATTGTCGAGAGAGGCTGAGTTAGTATTCGCACTAATTCTTCTGCTTCGTGGCAGAATGCTTTTATATTTGTTAACGCTGACCCTTGCACAGGTTTCAAGCAAAATTCCATATGTTTATGAACATATACATGGTTGAACCAGCAGCCCGAGCAGCCATCGCATCAGAAGAAGCCAACAGGTTGTCCCATGCTGATGAGCTGTCGGAACCTCAAATATCAGATTGTACTGGAGAAGAAGGGTCAGAGATGCTCGACAGTGCCATTGCTATCAGCCGCCAACAGGAGATTATGGCACCTCTGGACTCAGAAATGTTCCAACGGCCTACACCAGTGCGGCCAAATAACTCGATCCAATTGAGAACCTCGATGGAGGTTGCAAGAGGATCTTGTCTCCAGACCTGTCGGTGCAAATGCCATTTCTCTGAGACGAGCTACCAAAATTCAGATTCACCCTGGGTGAAGTCCCTTCTAGGCTCCTGGCTTGTCCGTTGCAGCGACCTTCCCGGTTATCGCCGAAGCAGTTGCACCGAGTCAAGTTGTAGGCGCAGAGACTCAACAAGGATTAGACTGGAATACCAGATACCGGTGTGGTTCTTCTCCGGGGCCCTCAGCTTTCAAGCGACTTTCAGCAATCTCACAGGGTTAACTTGGTCGCTACGTCCAGCCAGTCTAATTCCATTCGACGGACGCATGTGGTCTGATCTCGAGAAACCATTCGACCTAATTCAGAGAGCCATCACGCAGTATTCAGTTTATCCAAACGACTATGATATTTCCGGTGATGGGCTCCTCAAGGTTAGCGAGGGCCCTCCAGATAGTCGATTGAGCAGTTACGCTGACTTCTTAACTCATAGTATGCGATCCATCTTGGGCTCTTTTCTGCCATAGAAGTCCTCCTAATTCAATGGGAGCGTGTCTTACCAGAAGTAGGGCTACCGAGGTACTGATAACTTTCTTACTAAGAAGCAGTTCGTCGTTGACCATAGCCAGGAATGTTCTGTATGAGGCGACTAATTCACTGCAATATTTAGAACTCAGTGACCACCAGATCTATCTTCTTCGAAAGGCTGTTTCATTTGTCAAGGACAAGCCAGAATCGTCGACTACTGGTATTCACACGGCACTCTTGCGAGGTGAGGGTCTGCAGGAAGCCATTCGCAAGGAGCCTTGGGCAGTCAACATGTTGGACTGCACTGGTAATGCACCTCTCCACCTGGCAGCCCGATTGGATCGAGCCGAGGACCTGGAGCAGTTGATTGCCGCGGGGGCCGATATCGACCAAAAAAACTATGATGACGAGACACCGCTGAGTATAGCCGCTCGATTCGAAAGCCCTCGTTCGGCAAAGACACTACTGAAGGCCAAATGCGCCGTAGACTCAACGGACAATGAGGGAGCAACGGCACTACACTTCGCGGCGCGGAACGACTCGCCCGAGATAGCGCGAATATTGTTAACAGCAGGCGCATCAGGAACAGCTTGCAACAGAACAGGTCGCACGCCATTACATTTCCTGGCAAGTTACTCGGACGCCAATTCTCACATCATACAAAGCATTATCGATATGCTGATTCTGGCCAAAGCCGACATTGACGCTCTTGACAAAATTGAGTTCACGCCGCTGCTAGACGCGCTGCAGATGGGTACAATTTCAGCTGTGCGGTGTTTGGTAGAAGCTGGCTGTTCCCTTCTCACAGTGCATTCTAAGAATGGAAATTTACTGCACTTTGCCGCTTCTTCCTGCAACTTAGAGAAGCTCGTCTTCTTGACTGGTCTGAACCTCTCTAGTATAAATCCTTATCATAGAAGCGAATATGTCGACACTCCTTGGGGTGAATTTATCCGTGTCCTCCATTCCCCAGAATGGCAGCTCGGAGGTTCCCGTCGACCAAACCCCGCTGAACAAGAAGCATTCGTCCAACTCTACCAGGGCATTCGGGATCAAAACCTGCAACACGACATTGCCCTTACAGAGCAAGTATTAGACGCGCTACTAGAGCAAGACACTAGCACGGCACGAAGTTATCTAGCACCTTTGATCAAAAAAGAACAAGAGTGGAAGCGAGACAGTCTCGTTGCCTGGTACCGCGCTGTCGACAAGAGAATCCAGCACTCGGAATGGACAATGGCAGTAGATGATTTGAAAGACCATCTTGACGAGCTGAGAGAGGAACTCGACACTTCCGTTTGGGAGATTCCGTCAGAATATGACTACTTGCGAGGTACCCCCGATGAAGATGATGAAGATGGTGAAGACGCGAGGAGTGGAGACGAGGGTTCAGATGACGAAGAATCGACTTTCAAGAAGGAGTCGGATGATGAGAATTCCACTGCGTCGCAGAGAGACCAACTCTATGGGGACAATAGGCTTGATAGAGAGACTACAGACTCTGACACTGTAGACATTGGATTCGAACACCATATCCAGGAGACAAGACAGTGAAATTGGAATAACCCTTCGGACAATTCAGCTGTCAAGCGTGAGAAAACATGGCAGAGATTGCAACAATAGTAAGTATACGATTCAGTTGCCACTGCCCAGACAAGAGTTGATTGAAGTATTGGATTTTCTAAAAAAGCAAAGGTGTTCGCCTATGTACATAAAAGCCAAGCGCCTGCCCTCTTATCCCTTGTGTTAGCTGTCATGGTTTCTATATACCATCCTGGGGGTATCCATCGTTGAACGAAGTCGCCTTTTCTCTGTAACCCTGGCGAGAAAAGGTGAAGAAACAAGAGCAGAGAAAACTGAAATGCAAATGCAGGAAAGCAGCAGCGTCCTCCCTTACCTTGCAACCCAAGTGTCTCGTCCCAACCTCTCCCACGATATAGGCCCCCCAGTCTCCTATTCTTTCTCTCCAAGGACCACCTCCTCATCTTCAATATGTATGTGCTTGATGCCCTCAATCATGTTGTACTCCCAAAATGTGCCCAGTTCAAGACACTCTTTCACGCAACCTTCATCCTCCCACCACCATCTCTCCCCAGTAACATAACCGCCCCAAACCTCCATCCACAGCATCCGGCCCACTAGGCTCCTCAGTTCCGCTTTGGTCTCCCTCTCGCGGTGCAGCCGGTCAACAAAGGGATCGTTTTCGTCTCGCCAGCCGCGGATGCTCTCCGGCACCGCGTAGAACTTGGTTGTCGTGACCATGCTGCCTGTACCACGCAGGGAAGCCTCAGTCATCCAGTCGGGGAAGAGCTTGCTGGGGCTCATGCACCGGAAGTGCCGCTCGAGATTGATAAGGAGATGTTCTTCGAGCCATGTTCGCATACGGTGGCCGAGTGTTCCTGCGCAGGGCAGCGGATCGATGAGGGTGAGCTGAAAGGAGCCTCCGGGTCGTAGACACTTGCTGATGTTCTTAAGCACGCCGGGAATGTCTGGGGATGGGCAGACGGCTGGCAGCGAAAGTGAGTAGACGGTTTCGAAGAGCTCCGGTGCGACAGGAAAGGCAGACGGAGAAACGGTTGGGGTGAGCACGGGGTGGACGTTCGGAAATTTGGCATGCGAGAGCGGCGTCGCTGACAAGTGGTAGACCTGGTCGGTTGGGTGAAGTGCTGCAAAGTAAGAAGCCGTCGCTATAGATGTTAGTATTCTACTCAGTCGCCTCCTCCTAGGATCTTTACCTTGGGACTCATATAGTGCCATGACCTTGGCGGTCTCAGACTCTGGGCTTGGTGACACCGGGCGAGCAACACTGTTCTTCTCCACTGGGTCAAGATTATGCAGAGTAGACAGCATCCATCGCTTCTTCTCCATCACAAGCTCCTCATGAAGACTTTCGTCGGCAGTGCTCCAGACTTCTTTGATCCGTGAAAGAACCACATCAGGGCATGCAGCAGCCATGCGCTTCACCTCCTTCTGCAGCGTCTCCAGATCCGTGCCGATGTCGATATGCATCTGGTCGAGCGCATGTGGCAACTCTTCGGCAGCGCCCTCATGGCCTTGCTTCTGTGCTTCCCCTGCTTCCCTTGACAAGCATTCCCATTCTTCGGGCGGGCGCCACGCTTCTGGGTCATTTGGCCTGAAGTTGATGGCCAGGGGCGTCTTTGATCGAGTCGGAAACCTGACGCTATGAACCAAGCTGGCAGGAGAATCGGGTCTAAGCAGCGGCGCAGGGAAGTTTCTGTGAACAGTCAGTCAGAACTCTCAAATCACCTTGAATGACCTACCTATCTCCTGCTGAGCCCGGCGGCGTCACGGGTTGATCAGTATCAGCCTCGGACGAGATGAAGACTTCAGAAGACAAGTCCTGGCTATCAGACTCGGACTTTCGAGGAACCCATGACACTTCGGTGCGCTTGGTGACATAGGAAGCCGATCCTAGGGGCTGAAAAAGATGCTGTGTATCCGGGCTGGGCGAGGATCTCTTACTCCTCAACGCACGCGTCGCCTCCAGCGAAACGTCAGAAACATTAGCCAACAGCTCCAAATTCCCATAGCTGTCCGCATCAGAAGCAGACGACAAGGGCGATCGAGAGGACTGGAGGCTCGGCGTCAGCAGACCTGACGAAGTCGCCTTGCCTTTGGCTTTGGCCTTTGCCTTCTTGGCGCCGCGTGATCGAAGGAAGGCAAAGGGGGAGTCGGCTGAGGATCTGGCGCTACGTATAGAAAGAGATCGTCTGGAGTCAGACTTGTCTTGCTCATTCTCTCTTTCTTTCTTCCTTTGCTCGCGCTTCCTATCCTTTTTGGCGCGATGCTCGCCGACGAGTTCCCGTTCGGGGTCTGTCCATATGACGTCGAACATGATCGCACCAGACCGTGGTCAGTGTTGTGGTATGTACGTCTGTGTAGATGATGTGGTAGTCGGCTGTTGTTGCTTGGTGCTGAACTCGAGGACTGAGTTGGTGGTGCGGTACCGTCTGGTTGGTGGAGTCGGTAGAGTGAAGCTATCGCGACGATTCCAGGAGAGAAGTTGAGTAAAATCGAGAAATGACGCGCCTCGGAGCGCTTATCAGGTTTCAAAAATAAATCTGGTGCAAAAATGGCGTGTCGAGATGTCTATGTGCGCAAGCGTAAGGAGGTCGAGTGTTGAGAAGAGGAGAGGAAAGGGATGTTTCGAGGATGCGAGGTCGTGGAGGATGAAGAATCAGCAGAGGACTTTGGAAAGGTTCTAGTTCAATTCAGTGTTTCTCGGTCCGTTTAACTTTCTCTTTAGGTCTTTACGGCAAAAGAAAAGGTGTTGCCAGCTGCCGAGCACTGCGTGCCAGGTGCACGATCGAGGTGCAACGTCGTGTGTGAATGCAAAGAAGTCGCCGTGGGGGACAGAGGTAAAGATATACGCGACACAAAGTTCGGTTTTAGGACTTCTGGAAAGAATAAAGAAAGGTCAAGAATCTCCAGGTTTGAGGTTGTAAGTTGAACAAGTCACCGGAAACCAAGGTTAAGAGAGATGTGGTAGATAGCAACCGAATTCGCAGTCACAAACGGAGCAACGAGCGTGTTCGTTTTATCCTTTGAACGAAGCTCCGTCAAGGCGAACACTCACGGTCTCTTCAGATGCGTCACAGCTCGTTCTTGGTGGTTCATACGTCAGAAAGCAAACAGATTCAGCTTCAGCCGTGGGTCTTTCGGGTCGACTCTCATCAGATGATAAGTGACCCGACAGAGCATGTGGGCAATTCAGAGACGGAAGAATACACTTATTTGGTCAAGCGTAGTCGCACAGATCAATGGGCAGCGGATTGTGTGATTCACACATCACATCTCACCAGCAAGCGTGTAAGCCAAAGACTTCCATGGAAGAGTCAACACGACCAAGGTCATACTCCATAGTCTTGGAAGACGACTTTATTTAAAAGTTTGATGATGGACTGTGCCCTTCTTTCATCACTGGTCTGGATATTGGCTGTGTGCAAAACCATCACCGAGATAGACTACTCCAATACATCACACAAGGCCCATCGGCAGAACGCCTTGACAAAGAGGAGTTCATTTCGGCTACGGACAGATCAAACTTGGTTTAATGTCTCGATTGGTCAGCCACTTCAATCGACAACGTCCACATTGGACGCCGTCTCGCTTGATGAGCGCCGGCGGACTGCAGGTGGTGATACAAGAAGGTCCGGTCTGTGCGGCCATGGAATATCCGATGATCTAAGGAGCTCACGAGGTATCTTAGGAGCTCTATCACAGGGCTTGGGTGAAGATTGATCTCTTGAATATAGCAAAGGGATAAGACGTATACAAGGAGCAAGGCGTGCATCAGCCTTCATGCAAGACAGTCAAGATGCTGGTGATAAGCTTCAGAAAGTACCTACTCTAAGCTCTGATGTCTGTGACCCGAGCAGTTCAGTGAATGAACGGCCCCGAAGCACGTAGCAGACTACATCTGAATTCTGTAACACAGATATACCCAGACCAAACATCTCTGCCAAAGGCAAACGGTCCTCACCAAGGAACGTGCCTCTCCAACAGCGTTTGATGCGAAATTCTCGTTGAATCATCAGAGCACTCGCAAATTCGGGTGGATATCCTGGCTCCCTTGAACCAATGAGGCCCCATAAGTTGATGAAGAGTCTGGTGATACACAGACGGCCCGCGGAAACAACGCCCTCCCCCTTTGTCATTCTGATAGCAAAGCAAGCTATCGCCAGTACAGTATTCAAAAGTACAAAAGCTCGGCCAATGTTACCCCCCGTCCTCGAATTTTCTCCTTTTTCTGGAGGAACGCTCATGTCGTGCCTGTGCCTGTGTATGTGCCTGTGCATCTGCGCAACTCGCAACTTGGACTCGAAGTCGAGTCTTGTGTTCAACCCAGCAGTTTGGTACCAACTCTCGCCGAGGACCATCTTACAACACACTTTCCAGTGATCCAAGCACTGGGTTTGTGAGAAATAGAAACGCCGGTGCCTATTCGCGTAAATAGAGGAGCGCTGAGGCCATCGCCAGGGCCGCCTGGCTGCCAGTGTCTGCCACTCGGACTGGTTTATCTCGCACTGCTACTCAGATATCCTTCACTCTTCTCAGCTGAACGCTGGAGACTTGTTTCTTTTCTTGCATACCCACGTAACCTCGTTCTCATTCTTTGGACATCACTGAGAGACAGAGTTCCCCTCTTCACCTTACTTGGTGTTACCTTTACTCTCCTCGGCGTTTATTGGCGTCACTAGCCAAGCCTCTACGTCCTTTTTCTCCTTCATACTCCTTACAACGATTCCATTCCCGCAGTAAAGAGTCTTTGAGGCTCATCAGTGAATTTCTTCCGCTTCAACTTCACACCACGCGTTACGAGAGATCACCATAACACGAAAGCCGATCCTCGCCCTTGCGGACTCTTCGCTACCTAACGATGGCTTCCACTCCGCCAGCACACGGGATGATGACTCCTCATGGCGCTCCCTCGATCGCGTCTGAACAAGTCGGTCGCTCTCGCTTCTGCGGCGTTCGCGACTTTCTGGATAGTGTCGATGGCTATGTCACCACCTCACGCTTTGGGCACTTCTTTCGCCTCTCTGGCAGCGGACATGTAGGAACCTCACCCTCTGCTTCTCCATCGATCATTTCATTGACTTGGCTTCACTTCTCAGCCCAACGAGATTGCTGGTTCGACCTTTTTTCGAGAGATTCGCGCTGGCCTAACCACCTTTGCCACCATGGCATACATTATCGCCGTCAACGTATGCTGTGCCACTCAAACTCGTCCTACTCGGTTGACTAACGTGTTCGCAAGGCATCGCTACTTTCTCAGTCTGGCGGTACTTGTGTCTGTGACTTGACTGATAGACAGGCCTGTGATAAGATTAGCGCTTATGTCGATTGCAAAGAAGGCATGTGAACACCAAGAATATTGAGGGGCCCCTAACGATGGGAGCTAACAGAACATCCTAGATGTACGACGAGACATTGTCACTGCTACAGCCGCAGTTTCTGGCATGGCGAGCTTCATGTTTGGCCTCTTGACAAACCTCCCTGTTGCAATCGCGTAAATCGTCCTCCTCTCCTCAACCCACTTGGAGTGCTAACCATGCAACAGCCCCGGCATGGGTCTCAACGCCTACTTCACCTTCCAAGTCGTCGGCTACAACGGTGGCGGCCCCATCTCATACCGCCTCGCTCTCACCGCTGTCTTTGTCGAAGGCCTTGTCTTCATCTTCCTCGCCCTGACCGGCATGCGTCAGTGGCTCGTCAAGCTCATCCCCGCCACTATAAAGACCGCCACGGGTGTTGGTATCGGTTTCTTCCTGACCGAGATTGGGCTGTCGTACTCGGCGGGCATTGGAGCCATCACGGGCGGGTGGACGGCTACGCCTCTTGCCTTGGGAGGTTGTCCCCAGGAGATGATTGACGAGGTAACGGGCATGTGTGCTGAGGGGCAGATGTCGAGTCCCAAGGTGAGTTGTCTCTAGATGGTTGCTTGATAGCCTCCATTTGCTGTGCTGTGCTGTGCTGTGCTGTGCTGACCATGGCAGATGTGGGTTGGCGTCTTCTGCGGCGGCATCGTAACGGCTTTTCTCATGGCCTTCCGTATCAAATACGCCCTGATCATCGGCATCGCCCTCGTCTCCGTCCTCTCATGGCCGTAAGTCCAATGCTCACTCTCCCTCGCCTCCACGCACATTCTAACCAATCCCCAGCCGCAATACCCCCATAACATACTTCCCTCACACCCCCGAGGGCGACTCCCGCTTCGCCTTCTTCAAGCAGGTCGTTGTGTGGCATCCTATGGAGAGGACCCTCAACCAGCTTGACTGGGCGTTCGACGCCTCGGCCTCCCAATTCGCCCTCGCCCTCTTCACCTTCCTCTACGTCGACATCATCGACGCCACTGCCACCCTCTACTCCATGGTCCGCTTCTGCGGCGTCGTGAGCCCGCACGACGGCGACTTTCCGCGCTCTACTCTCGCCTACTGCACCGATGCCGCCTTCATCTCCATTGGCGCGCTGTTTGGGAGTTCGCCTGTTACAGCGTTTATTGAGAGCGGCGCGGGGATTGCGGAAGGCGGGAGGACTGGACTTACGGCCATGGTTACAGGGTTGTGCTTTGTTGGCGCCGTGTTTTTGGCGCCTATCTTTGCGTCTGTTCCGCCGTGGGCGACTGGTTGCACCTTGATCTTGGTGATTTTGCCCCCTTTTTCCCCTATTCATACTATATCCAGGCAGGGAACTAACAGATGGACAGGTCGGCTGCATGATGATCCGCCAAATCACACAGATCAACTGGCGATACATCGGCGACGTCCTCCCTTCCTTCGTCGTCATGACATTCATCCCCTTCAGCTACAGCGTCGCCTACGGTCTGATTGCGTAAGTGCTCCCTCCGCTCTCCCCAGAATCTCCACTGATAGACGCCCCCAGAGGCGTGTTTGTCTACGCCGTCCTCAACGGTCTCGTCGGCATCGTTGTCTTCCTCTCGGGCGGATATCTCGAGCCCCGTGAGTACGACCTCAAGGAATACTGGACCTGGAAGGGTTCCGGCCGTGCACCTTGGTTCGTCCGCGCTATGCGCCGTCGTCGCAGCAGCACCGTTCATCAAGATGAAGACGACCACCCAAGCAGCTCCGACCTTGCAATGAACCACATCAGCTACCCCAGCCGCCGAGACCACAGCAGTTCCACGACAGGCGCGTCCGCGGCAAAAGATGAGGGCATGGCCGTTCCTGAGCACCCCGCATCCCCTCCTCCTGGTCGATGGGTAGGTTGATAAGACCATCGCAAAGGTCATCCATGCTCAGACCTTTTCTATTCTCTGTCAGTAATCGTTTCAGGGAGAGGCTCAGCTTCATTTTGGTTTGTGAGACGTAGGTTTTGCTTCTATATGATGATGATTCAAGGGAGCCGTTGAACAGCTTCCAACGTTGGGGGAACAATTTAGGTTTTGATATCAGGGGAGAAATGAACGCAGACAGAGGAACGGTTCACGTCGAGGAAGCAAAGAGAACCTAGATAACGAGCCTCATAGATGCCACGTAGCAATGTATTGAATCAAAAGTGGAAGAAAGCATGTAGACAATGGTCCTTGTTGATGTGCTCAACTTCAACGAAGTGGACGAGGTATAAGTTCAGATATGGTTTCGCTTTCATAGCGAGATTTTCGTTGTCTAGGAAGCATCAGCCATTGGCATCATAGAGAAGTGGTATCAGAAAGCTCTGGCTTGCCATGACCGGCCACAGAACCTGGTATCTTGATTCCCATCGCGGAATACACCATCATCGTTCACACTCTAAGCTCCCATGTCAACATCGCCATCCCCATCACCGCCACCGCCACCACCACCCCGACCCCTCAACGCCTGCTCAGCGGTCCGCCTCCTCTCCAAGCTCTCCTTCACCCACTTCTCACAGGCGCCATCGCCCCCTTCGGCGATCTTGCCGCGCACAACCCCCTTCAGCACCTCGCCTGCAAAGCCCACAAAGTTATGCCTCCGCAGCGCATTCTCAAACATCCAGTCCCGCCGCTTGCGCTCCTCCCGCGCCAGCAGCTCCTCGTCGCCAAAGTCCCGCGCCCGCTGTCGTAGATCCCGGCACATGGCCAGCAGGTTGAAGCGGATCTCAGTAGTGTCGTACCGCGCGATGCGGCGCTGCAGTACCTCGACTACGCGGCTGGCAAAGTCGTCCGAGTTGCAGGCGCCGTGCGAGATGGGTGCGGGTTGCAGACCGTCGAGCTCGTAGAGCGTGCCGTTGACCGGTGTGTAAGCGATAAAGTGGAATGCGTCCTCGGCCTCTCCGCCAGTCTTGTCCGTCTCGTCGGCAAAGGGACTGCTGCGGGCGAAGCTATTGTGCACCTCGCGGATAAGGTCCGAGTTGCTAAGCGCCTCACCTCGGAACTCGGGCGGCAGTACCATGGTGAACTCTCTAAACTCGCCGAGCTTCTCGCCTATCTCGACATCGCCCGTCTTGTTGAGGAGCACACTGAGGAGAGCTTGTGTGGCGCAGGCATTCTGGATCGTCTGCGCGGCGAAGAAGATGTTCTCCGAGGCGGCTTGGTCGAAGGAGCCGTCGCGGGGCCCCTCAGGTGTCGCGTAGGGCTGGTCGGTCGGGTACTTGAAGAGAAATATGACGCCGTAGACGGGCTGGAGGGTGAGAAGCTCGGAGGGGTCGAGGGTGAGGAGTTCTTCGAATTGGACGTCCTTGACGCCGAGGTTTTCGATGAGGGAGGTGAAGACGCCCTAAGAACTTCTAATTAGTCTTGTAGATTCCAAAGGAGCTGGCTATTATTCGCACCGCATCGGACTCAACTAGAAAGGCTTGGGGTTAGCATGGGCTTCACGGCTCCCCAGGTTTCAGGTTGGTAGAGAAACTGACTGGTATTCCATCCACCACTCATGGCTGCGACAGACCTGGCGTTTACCAGTAATTCGGCACCAGCTTGAGCTCCTTTTGAGGGAGAACCCTGAAATGTATAACGATATGTTGAATTATAGGAGGATGAAAAGCTCCAAGTACCCAAGCCGCGAGGTTGCGCAAATATAGAGAGAAGAAGCTTGCGGCAGTGAATGACGAAGTTGGAGCTCCGAAAGCAAAAGACGGAGCTCACAGCCACGTCTGATATCATATGTCACCACTGATAAGATAAGAGTCTCGGAGGCAGCCACAAGCTACGACATCACATTCTACAGACAGGGAATAATACCAACTTCACCTACGGAGTTCTATTAATAAGGACAATATTGGCTCTAAGAGATGGTTAAAAATAACAAGGCCAAATAAGGCTTGTGTATTCTTACTGAATATTATACCTTTTTTGTTTGTTTTTTTAAATAAAAAAGCCTTTAGGCTAATGTTATGTTATATTAAAGGAGATGAGTTAAGAGGTTAATGTTAATGTCTCTTAGTAGGCCTGCTGGTGGGCCAAATTTATCTTCACCCGCGTGATGGGTTGTATTTGTGAGGATAGCAATTATTGTTCAGTCAATGGCTTTGTAACTATCGGAAACTTAGAACTGGTAGGCAATCCCTCTCTTGGGCCTCACTTCTGCAGCCAAATTTGCACAGATGAGCCACCCAGATCCCTCATCAACTTGACTATCAAACCCAACAAAGAAGGCAAATTCTTTGCGTCGCTTCTGGCTAATGAACACAAGGGCCTGCGCCCAGCTTCCTTCTGAGGAAAGCGTCTTGCTGAGAAGAAGAATGACCCAAACAAAACAAAACAAAACAAATAGAGAGAGAAACACCGCCAACTCCCAGATCCTTCCATTCATCCATCCATCCACCACGTGTCGTAGCATTGCTGTTGTAAACTTTTCGACTCATACCAGCATCTCTCTTGAATCCGTACGCATACATTTTCAGCCAAATCTATCCTCCTCACATCAAGCAAGCGCTTAAATAGGAATGAGCTGTTCCCTTGCTTGCTGATTCTGCTGATTATTACCTTCAACTCCTCGCGCTTCTGGTGTTTCTTGACCACGCTCTGGTTGTGTTTGGCGATCGCTTTGTTCCGCTCCTGGGTTGCCATTTTCACCGTCACCTCTGTTCTCTCTCTGGTTCTCGCTGTTCTCGTCATTCTGCGCCGCCGCTGCCGCCTCCGCCTCTCTCACCTCCGCCTCTCGGCGTTCTCTCTCAGCTCGCGCCGCCGCCTCCAGGTTGGCAATGTGCCTCTCTGCAACGCCTGGAGCGATACTAGCCAGGAACAAGAGACCAGCTCTCTCCAGCCGTCTGACCTGCGAAACAATCCAGCTCTCAGGACCATGGTGTTGCGCGACTAGTCTTCTCGCCATTTCAGCCGGATTGGGTCCTTGTCTAACCTGGTCACCTTGCTGCTGCTGGGCGGCGGCACCTTGCGGACGTCTTGGCTGCTCCAAAGGAATGAGATTCTCGAGGTGCCGTCCAAGAGGTCGCCAAACGTGGTCAGGAATGCCATTGAGAACGCCCGTACTGAATACAAAGATGAACACAGCAATGATGATGATGGTGAACCATCTCGACCAGGTCGCGTTCGGGGAGGTGAAAAACCATACAAACAGAGCGAGGCGGAATAGCAGCCAGATCTGCGGCCACAGCTGCATAAGCAAAGGTGGAATCGCTGCTACAGGGGGGTTGCCCCGATGCATCAAGGGAGCCACAGCTGCCGCCTGGTCCTGCTGTATTTGTGCTTGATTTTGGCCTTGGTCATGGCGCGCTTGTTCCTGCTGAGGAGGTGGTGTTGGGTGATGTTGCTGTTGCTGGAGTTGTGGTTGTGGTTGAGGCTGAGGCTGAGGC